>KZ071515.1:5405-32649 GCA_002091845.1 Anopheles cracens | reverse complement strand
ACAAAAATAGAGAAGACGAAGAACACACACGGTTTCGATTTGCGGCGAATGGATTGCGTTCCTTGGCCGTTAGAAAATGCAGCCCGACCGCGGTTACACACCGACGATGCAACTGTCCTTCACAGAAACATCAGCGATTGATTTGATGCAATGCTTCTTACTTCCTGCCGTACACGCAACCGAGAAACCCGCGGGGTTATGCAGTTAGTGCGTACATTCGCGAAACGATCTCTGGACGTTTGTTGCTGCTGCAGCGTTCGGAACGCACGGTGGTGGCCCCTTTCCGACACTGACGGCAAGAGGGTGTTTGTATGGACGTGCGTCTGTGTGTTTGTACGGTGACACACACGGTTCCACTCGAGAACACACGAGACGGCGACGTTGAACGAAGCGAACAGAAAACTCCTACTGAATCCGAAAGCCTCTGCGTCTCAACTTGCTCCGAACGGGGTTTGGATTCTCCGATTATCTTAGTCGCCGGGGAAAAACTGCTGCTGCTACGGAGGTGGATGGAGAGGGCGGGTTCCGTGACAAGAAACGTAAGGAGGGTTTTGTTGGGAAAACACGGCTGAGGACACAACAAAAAGTTGGAAAGCGGAAAAACGGAGCGCGTTCTACCGAGGGAAAATAAATAAAAAAACTCACACTTTCGAGAGTGCACTCTCGCACAAAAGCTGTCCGCGCTCCCTCGAGAGCGAGAGAGAGAGAGTTTCCGCGCTGTCAGACGTGACGTTTTTTGAGCCAACAGGCAGTTTGAGAATACGACTCGAGTAGTTTAAACGCAAAGAGATTTCTGCCTTTTGGAATGTTTTGACAGCTGTCGGTGTTTTTGTTTTGATTGAGGCGAGAAGGAAAAAATCGACACGGAAGCAAAATTTGTTGGATTTTCGCAAGAGCAAATCGACTCTTGTTGCCAGAGTTTAAAATGGAAAGCACTAAGGAGGACTACATTCAGCAGCGATTGAATAAAGTGCTGGAATCACGCATGGAATCGGATCGAGAAACTCTGGAAGCACTCACCGATTTATCCTCCTTCTTCAAGGAAAACACGCTCCAAACGAGACGCAACTTGCGGAGCCAAATCGAAAAGAGAAGCTTAGAAATTAATCAGGCAAGCAGCATAACACCTGTTACTACAGCACACTAACCCTGACCTTTTTTCATTTCTAGAATTTCCTCGGGGAATTCAAAGAAGTGAAGGAAGTGCTGGACGCGATCTGCGATGACATCAACTGCATGAGTCAATCGGTCGACAACATGAAATCGCAACTGCGTAACACCGAAGCCCAAACTAAGGACTTAATTCAGCAAGCCAACACCCTGCAGGAGGAAAATACAAAACTGCAGGTGCAGCAAAAGATTGCCGGGGGATTTCTTTCTCGCTTTCAGCTATCCGTCACAGAGCATCAGATGCTGTACGGTACGAAACGAGATGCTCCGATTACGGCGGAGTTTTTCCAGGTGCTGGATCGAGTACAGAGAATTCACACCGACTGCCGGACGCTTATGCAGAGCGGCTATCAAACGGTGGCGCTTGATATAATGGAGGAGATGACACTGCACCAGGAGGCTGCTTTGGAGCGCCTCTATCGCTGGACACAGTCCCACTGCAGGAACGTGGAATGCAACGAAATGGGTGTACTGATTGTGGAAGCCATGGCGAGGCTGCAGGAACGCCCAGTGCTGTTTAAATACGTTATCGATGAATATTCTACCGCTCGCCGCTCGGTTGTGGTTCGCAGTTTTATTGATGCGCTTACGATAGGCGGCGCTGGAGGAAACCCAAGACCAATTGAGATGCTCGCGCACGATCCCAAACGCTACATCGGCGATATGTTTGCATACATTCATCAAATATTGCCACCAGAAAAGGAAAACCTGCAAATGCTTGTAAAACACTGCGACAAGGAGGACATTTCCGGACAGATTCAATCGGCTATGATAAACCTGTCCGACGGTGTATGTCATCCATTGCGGGTGCGTGTCGAAACGATTCTGAATGCGGAGAAAGACACCATTATACTGTATTCGGTATTCAATCTTATAAAATTCTATCAGAATATGATCAATGGAATCGTGAAGGGTGGACAATTAGAACAATGCATGGCTGACATGCAGCTGTTCTCGGAAACGATCTACCTGAATAGTCTCACATTCCAAGTGAAGCAGTTACTTCAAGGTCCGAACGAGAATCGAATTGGACTGGAACCTCCACAGACGGATCTCGTTCCTTCGCTAAGTGTCGGTCGGTTGTTAAACCTGCTGAAAGAGATACTGTCGGTGGCCAGCATGGTGGCAGGAAGTCGAACGGATATTGTTAAAATTGTCGGTTGCGTTATCGATCCACTGCTACAGTCGGTGCAAGAGTCGGCCTCCCATCTGCCCACCACGGATATGGCTGTGTATTTGCTGAATTCGCTCTATCAAATTGAAAGTGTCATCTCAATCTACGAGTACATGGAAGAACGGCTGGAACGATTGCGTGCACAATCGGATGCCCAGATCGATACCCTGACGTCCGAGCAGGCTTCCTCGTTGGTGGCGAACCTAAATCTGGGCCCTATTTACACTGTGCTGCAGGGAAATGCTGCTCAGATTGATCAGAGACACCTGCAAACGTTTGTGGTAATTATCTTTTGGAATGTCGATGGCATGCGTGCATAAACATAAATTTCCCCATCCCATTCGCAGGCTAAACTGGAACAGTTTCTACAGACGCCCGAGATCTTGCTCGTTCCACAAGTAAATCTGCTCATCAGCAGCGGCCATCGAGCGACCGTGCAAAAGCGATCGTTCAACGTGATAACTGCAATTTATCGTCAAATTTATGAACGTATAAATGACCCGAAAAATGGTTACACGAATCCAGAGACAATTCTACCAAAAACGCCGGAACAGGTGGCAGAGCTGCTTTGCGGTTAAAGTATTTGAACGGGATTAGTAAATAACGAAGTTTATGTAGCAATATGTTTAAATATCGTACCATAGTTGAATAGGCAAGCATCTTGTGAAAAAATTGTATGCATTCAAAAACTATACAACATTGAAAACAATATAGAATTGTTTAGAGTTTGCCTAGAAAAGATTGGCAATATGATAGAAACTGATAATTCTGTTTTCTTTCTTATTGAACGATTCGTATATCTGAACGTTCAGAATCATTACTTTATTTTAGTTAACCAATACCCAAAGGGTACCAAAACTTTATCTGGAGTATTCACCCTGTAAACCCCTAAGAATGTTTATTTTAGCATTCAGTGAGCTCGTGTTTCAATGAAATCTAATTATAAAAACAGCTTTGTTCTATGGGTATTCGTACTAACACCAACACATCGCACATATTTAGCTAAAGTAAATATACTATTCTTGTTAAAAATATCCTTTTGACGGGGGGATGGTACTAGATGGACATTTGAATTATTAACTGCCCATATGCTAGTTTTCGCGTGGTGCAGTGCTAAGCTACACAGCTTTCGTGACAATTGGTAATAAACGTGTCGTTATAATTCGTTATTCACTGCCCCTATATGGCAATTCAACGTGTTAAGGCATCGACTCTCTCGTTAGCTAACGTTTAGCTGAACATTCCACGAATTGCAAACCATCAACGCAATCGAATGAACCATTTTCTTTACATGGATATGTAATTTGTTTAAATGTTTTCCATCTTTAAAAACCGAAGGGATTTTCCCCACCATCTGAAAAGCTCATCGTTAGTCGTTAATTAAAATCGAAAGAGACCAAACGTTCTTCTAACCGGTTCTTAAAGGGGAATATTTTCAGAACTTTTGGAGAGGGAAGCAAACAATGAAAGCTTGCAGAGATAAGGAGAAAACGAAAGCTCCTTTAAGGATAGGATTTTCCCCTGCACGGTATGAGCGGGGAATTTTCTCTTGCTGCAGGATGGTTTGCACTATGGTCGAAATTAGTAATGTGCGGTTGAATTTGCAGCTGGCTACAAATGAGTAAAAATATAATAAATTAATTTCCAGTATCATTAAGGCAACACCCCACGATCAGCATAAATGAAAAAAAACTTTTTTTGTTACAAGCCAGTGGCCAGTTTGTTTGTAAATTGCACCATAATGAGACCATATTGATACATTTTTATATCCTCCTATTTGCAAAACCTTCGTCGGTCACTGGTTGGAGCACATGGTACCGACGTGGAGCTTATGGAGGACCATCCGAAAGAGCAGTAACTTTTACGCGCGCGCTCTCTCTCTCTCTCGACGGTCGCTCGGTAACGAAATGCCGCTTCGGTGAACAGGTTGAGAAAATGTATGTTGTTCCTTCCGGAGCCGGGAAAATCGCGCGAGTCGCGAGTGTGTTGTTTTGCTCAGCTCAGAACGGATGGATTTCTGAACCGCGTTCGCGCTCCTCGCCGAAGGCGCGTGTGTCGTGTTGTGCATTTGCGTGAACACACGGTTGCAGCAGTGCGTTGCCGTAGATCAATAACGGTTTTATTGCGATCGCGATGTAATGGGTGTCGTTGTGAAAGTGGAGTAAAACCCCAGTAAATTGTGTTTTCAATAATACAGGCTTGGCTATAGTCGGTATGAATAGCGAAGTCACATATCTAAATGCGATCCTTAACTATCGCTCGCCTCAACAGGAAGAATATCAACATCGCATCGTTTAGTGTCGCGGTCGTACCTCTTAGTATGCAGTGCGGGTTATATTGTTCTTATTGATGTCGATCGAGTGTCGTTTCTCACACGTTTAGTAATCGATCCGTGCGCTTTCGGTTATTATGTTACAGGAATAATTGATTCCACACGTGCCACGCAAGACGGCAGTGTTGCTCTCACGCTTTTCAAACGAGCGGATGTTCTCTTTCGTTCTAACAAAGTTTATCTAAAACTTTCCTGTTTCGTTTGTGTGCGTGCGTGGTACCAGCTTTCGGCAGATTGATACGTACCAGACCAGTAGTTCCTTCGTACAGCAAAAGGATTATTAGAAAGTGGCAGTGGTAGTGACGTTATTACTACCACAGCCTTAACTTTCTTTTTAATGATAATTGCAGCTCCCCACTCGCACAAGCCGGTCACGAACACTTGTTCGGCCATTTTTGAAACAAGTCAGAGCACTCACACGTGCACCACTTGCCGGCATACTTTGCATGCCTAGGTCAGGTAATCGCACATACCCGGGCAGACGAAGAGTAGACACTCGGCCCAGGGATAGGTTAGAAGTGAAGTGTCCCAGTGGCCTGCCTGTTGACGTATTCAACCCCCTGTGTCTTCTCTCCTCGGGAATGAAGTGCTCCTCGGGTGTTCTAGCTGAATATTCTCAAGCCGTCTCCACACGTCTCCACGTTCACTACATGTATGGGGATCAATTGGACTACCAAAAAAATCTAATTGATATTGCAGGGAAATATGGTCATACTGCGCGTTGTAAAAACCAATGTAAACAAACATTTCGCGATGTTGGCGTATTCTGCAGAAACTGAGCTACTTTCAACGCCAATCGCGCTTTGAAAATCGCGATCCGTGTGGAGATGGCTTCACATACAGACACAAGCGAGCACCCACACTTCAGTAGTGGCTAAAGTGTGCCGGTGGCGACAACTATAAATTCTTGTTTTAAGCGAAAAGTGTTGTTATCTTTTCCCCCAAAAGTGTTGTTCTCCATCTGCGTACACAAGGACGTAAGTGAAGCGAACTTTTTCCTTCTCCACCGGGGGAGTGCTAGAGACGAAGTTTCTGCAAAGCGTTGCCATGGCTAAATGTGATGTATTGCGGTGTGTGTGTGTGTGTGAGAGAGTAAGTGTGAGAATAGGAAAGGCACTTTTGGCTAGTACTTTTGGGAGCGTGAAACACTCGACACGAAATGTAACAATTTCATTTCATGATTGATGTTGTGAAGTAGCCAAACAGCTAGTAACCAAACAGAACAGCGAGGGGTTTGGTACACATTTCTTCGCACAGTGTTGCTAATGATTGAAATGACAGCAAGCTTGTAATGTGTCACCTGCAGCGCAGAAAGTCAAGTGCAGCAGTAGCAAACCAAATAAAAATGTGCACACGGCTTCCTCCACCCAGTTGAAAGGAACGGAACGGGCTCGCACAGTTTGCCAGGATCCATTGAACAAACAAAAAATGGCTGGATGAAAAAAGCAGACAAACATGCCGTTTTGTTGACTGTGTTAATCTTGAAACGATAACCAGTCGATAACATCGTTGCGTCGTTGGAGTTTCATTGTTTTTGTTTACTGAGATCAACGATAACAAACAATAACATACTCCCTCCCTTGAGTCACCCTGTGTGCTACGATGATCTCTCAATATACACACTGTTGTGCGATTACGATCAACCAGAACCTATCATCCTTCCGGGCACACGAGACCGTGTTTTAGTGTTGGGATGCTGTACACTGCCATCGAGTTACTTGCGGTTCCTTTGGGTGTCACATATCTGGCGTTTTCGTATAGACGAGCACCAAATCTCGGGGCTCGGGGCAGAAACCCATCGGTGTTTGGTTTAAATGTTTACGATCTAGTTAGCATGGTGTTTCTAGCGTTCCGTTGTGTTCATTGCCATGGCTTCACAGACTCGGTTTCTATTAAATTTCTCATCCCCTCCTCGGGTCTGCCCGATGATGGCTGTTCCGTGTGCTGTTTTGCACGCGACTTAAAAATACAGCGGATGATTTGAAACAATAAATGAGCGGCATTAAAACAACGGATCATCAAACGGGCTGCACGCTATGGGGAAGTAAACTACGTAATCGTGCGGATTTCTTTCAAGTTGCATGATGTCATAGACTGGCATTCCAAGAAATATAATTAAACTAATCAAGATATCAAACAGCTTGTTGAATGTTTCGGTGTTTGGTAAGCAACGGATCTGCTCAAAATGTGATTTATAATAGTTTACAGGTTTCTAAATACTTTCTGATCAATGATGGCGAACTTCGATGGCATAACGAGCTAATTAAGTCCTTGCAAAGTGATGATTAGCTCAGTAATAGTCTGCTTAACTGCAAAATCTCAAAAGCAAATCTGATTTGGGGTAACTAAATGCATAGCACATCTCTTAAAAACAATTTTCGCCTTCGTTTACCATTCATCAATTACCTTTTCTTATGTTTTTTGTTTTTAATTGAATCCCCATTCCTCGATCCCCGCTTAAATCCGCCAACTTTGGATTTAATTACCTTAGTCAAGCAGGAGCCTAAAGATTTTTTTCACCAGCCCTGCTTTAAGGGACATTTCTCCCCCGGGAGTTGACCAAAATGAGCCTTTTAATAGCGGTACCAATAAACAAAGTTAAATACACTCATCCCTTTTGCTCTCACGGTAATGATCTGGGTTATGGAGTAGGTCGAGGTGGTCGAAAAAAAAACAACGCACACTCACGACGAAGCCATCGCTTTGGGACCTAATCCTTCGCTGACAGTTTCTTTTCCAGGAGCCCACCTACCATCATTAGGAGCAATTTTCATCTCATTTTCGAATGGGATTTTGTTTAGATGGGCAGGCTTTTTTTTGTTTGCGTTTGAATGCGACACCGGAAATACGAACACGGTTCGGTGAAGGTTGTAATGAATACGGGCTTCGGAGTTTTATGTATCTACGTTCCCAAAACGTTACCCTCACTACCATCGGGTGCAGTCATGGTCCTTCCGGACCTTTTGGGAGTAAACGAACGCGTAGGCAGGGATGGTCAGTAAAACGCTATGCAGTGGCTCATTGGGAACATGAAATTATTCATAACGCATCATAAACATCTACCCACGCAATGGTTGTTGAGTTTTTATAAGCTAAGAGAGAGAGGAATGCGTCGTGGAAGCTTTAAAGTTACAATGCATCAATTTGCTGTGGTGTTTACCAAAACAAATGACTGGCTGTCACCGGGACCATAATATCCTTTTTGGCAAGTTATCGTTCTTAATTGGTAATCTGCAACCATTTTGTTGCACAAAAAACACAGTGTTAACAAGGGTTTTTTACTAATCGTATGCAGCTTGATATTGACATGACCCAAAAATAGACCAGTCCATGATTCGTACATTCATGGGCTCGTCTCTCATCGCTTCCTTCAGGAATTCCGAACAAATCGTATGCTTGGCGTGGTTCACGATTCAGTAACGGACGCGGAGAAATCGATGCGAAATCGCCGTTGTTGAACTCGGTCAATCGTTAACGTTATCATCACCTTCGTCGTCTGGAACGCCTCCGCGTTGTAGTCAAACTCAGTCCGGAAGAGAATGTTCCGCCCAAAGTCATAAAAAGGTTCACTTGGCACTTGGCCGGAGAGGAAAAGGTCATCCTGGGCAGGAGCTGGAAGAAAGCATTCTAGGAGAGGCATAATTAACTGTCGACCAGGAATATGTATGGGGGCGAACATGAAACACAAATCCCGAAGACAACTCCGCCGTAGGATCGATTTTTCTGCTTTCTAGCGTTTTTTTCTTGGTTATGATATTATTCCAGAGTCAACTCTGCCGTCATAATGAGTGAGGCCCCCTCGATCCGATGCGAGTGTTTCGGACTGCTGCTCTAACCCAACATCAGCGGACATGGAAATTCATGCTTCATCGGACGTACTCCGGCCGACGACGATGACGACGCTAAAAAAACTTTTTTTGTTACAAGCCAGTGGCCAGTTTGTTTGTAAATTGCACCATAATGAGACCATATTGATACATTTTTATATCCTCCTATTTGCAAAACCTTCGTCGGTCACTGGTTGGAGCACATGGTACCGACGTGGAGCTTATGGAGGACCATCCGAAAGAGCAGTAACTTTTACGCGCGCGCTCTCTCTCTCTCTCGACGGTCGCTCGGTAACGAAATGCCGCTTCGGTGAACAGGTTGAGAAAATGTATGTTGTTCCTTCCGGAGCCGGGAAAATCGCGCGAGTCGCGAGTGTGTTGTTTTGCTCAGCTCAGAACGGATGGATTTCTGAACCGCGTTCGCGCTCCTCGCCGAAGGCGCGTGTGTCGTGTTGTGCATTTGCGTGAACACACGGTTGCAGCAGTGCGTTGCCGTAGATCAATAACGGTTTTATTGCGATCGCGATGTAATGGGTGTCGTTGTGAAAGTGGAGTAAAACCCCAGTAAATTGTGTTTTCAATAATACAGGCTTGGCTATAGTCGGTATGAATAGCGAAGTCACATATCTAAATGCGATCCTTAACTATCGCTCGCCTCAACAGGAAGAATATCAACATCGCATCGTTTAGTGTCGCGGTCGTACCTCTTAGTATGCAGTGCGGGTTATATTGTTCTTATTGATGTCGATCGAGTGTCGTTTCTCACACGTTTAGTAATCGATCCGTGCGCTTTCGGTTATTATGTTACAGGAATAATTGATTCCACACGTGCCACGCAAGACGGCAGTGTTGCTCTCACGCTTTTCAAACGAGCGGATGTTCTCTTTCGTTCTAACAAAGTTTATCTAAAACTTTCCTGTTTCGTTTGTGTGCGTGCGTGGTACCAGCTTTCGGCAGATTGATACGTACCAGACCAGTAGTTCCTTCGTACAGCAAAAGGATTATTAGAAAGTGGCAGTGGTAGTGACGTTATTACTACCACTGCCTTAACTTTCTTTTTAATGATAATTGCAGCTCCCCACTCGCACAAGCCGGTCACGAACACTTGTTCGGCCATTTTTGAAACAAGTCAGAGCACTCACACGTGCACCACTTGCCGGCATACTTTGCATGCCTAGGTCAGGTAATCGCACATACCCGGGCAGACGAAGAGTAGACACTCGGCCCAGGGATAGGTTAGAAGTGAAGTGTCCCAGTGGCCTGCCTGTTGACGTATTCAACCCCCTGTGTCTTCTCTCCTCGGGAATGAAGTGCTCCTCGGGTGTTCTAGCTGAATATTCTCAAGCCGTCTCCACACGTCTCCACGTTCACTACATGTATGGGGATCAATTGGACTACCAAAAAAATCTAATTGATATTGCAGGGAAATATGGTCATACTGCGCGTTGTAAAAACCAATGTAAACAAACATTTCGCGATGTTGGCGTATTCTGCAGAAACTGAGCTACTTTCAACGCCAATCGCGCTTTGAAAATCGCGATCCGTGTGGAGATGGCTTCACATACAGACACAAGCGAGCACCCACACTTCAGTAGTGGCTAAAGTGTGCCGGTGGCGACAACTATAAATTCTTGTTTTAAGCGAAAAGTGTTGTTATCTTTTCCCCCAAAAGTGTTGTTCTCCATCTGCGTACACAAGGACGTAAGTGAAGCGAACTTTTTCCTTCTCCACCGGGGGAGTGCTAGAGACGAAGTTTCTGCAAAGCGTTGCCATGGCTAAATGTGATGTATTGCGGTGTGTGTGTGTGTGTGTGTGAGAGTAAGTGTGAGAATAGGAAAGGCACTTTTGGCTAGTACTTTTGGGAGCGTGAAACACTCGACACGAAATGTAACAATTTCATTTCATGATTGATGTTGTGAAGTAGCCAAACAGCTAGTAACCAAACAGAACAGCGAGGGGTTTGGTACACATTTCTTCGCACAGTGTTGCTAATGATTGAAATGACAGCAAGCTTGCAATGTGTCACCTGCAGCGCAGAAAGTCAAGTGCAGCAGTAGCAAACCAAATAAAAATGTGCACACGGCTTCCTCCACCCAGTTGAAAGGAACGGAACGGGCTCGCACAGTTTGCCAGGATCCATTGAACAAACAAAAAATGGCTGGATGAAAAAAGCAGACAAACATGCCGTTTTGTTGACTGTGTTAATCTTGAAACGATAACCAGTCGATAACATCGTTGCGTCGTTGGAGTTTCATTGTTTTTGTTTACTGAGATCAACGATAACAAACAATAACATACTCCCTCCCTTGAGTCACCCTGTGTGCTACGATGATCTCTCAATATACACACTGTTGTGCGATTACGATCAACCAGAACCTATCATCCTTCCGGGCACACGAGACCGTGTTTTAGTGTTGGGATGCTGTACACTGCCATCGAGTTACTTGCGGTTCCTTTGGGTGTCACATATCTGGCGTTTTCGTATAGACGAGCACCAAATCTCGGGGCTCGGGGCAGAAACCCATCGGTGTTTGGTTTAAATGTTTACGATCTAGTTAGCATGGTGTTTCTAGCGTTCCGTTGTGTTCATTGCCATGGCTTCACAGACTCGGTTTCTATTAAATTTCTCATCCCCTCCTCGGGTCTGCCCGATGATGGCTGTTCCGTGTGCTGTTTTGCACGCGACTTAAAAATACAGCGGATGATTTGAAACAATAAATGAGCGGCATTAAAACAACGGATCATCAAACGGGCTGCACGCTATGGGGAAGTAAACTACGTAATCGTGCGGATTTCTTTCAAGTTGCATGATGTCATAGACTGGCATTCCAAGAAATATAATTAAACTAATCAAGATATCAAACAGCTTGTTGAATGTTTCGGTGTTTGGTAAGCAACGGATCTGCTCAAAATGTGATTTATAATAGTTTACAGGTTTCTAAATACTTTCTGATCAATGATGGCGAACTTCGATGGCATAACGAGCTAATTAAGTCCTTGCAAAGTGATGATTAGCTCAGTAATAGTCTGCTTAACTGCAAAATCTCAAAAGCAAATCTGATTTGGGGTAACTAAATGCATAGCACATCTCTTAAAAACAATTTTCGCCTTCGTTTACCATTCATCAATTACCTTTTCTTATGTTTTTTGTTTTTAATTGAATCCCCATTCCTCGATCCCCGCTTAAATCCGCCAACTTTGGATTTAATTACCTTAGTCAAGCAGGAGCCTAAAGATTTTTTTCACCAGCCCTGCTTTAAGGGACATTTCTCCCCCGGGAGTTGACCAAAATGAGCCTTTTAATAGCGGTACCAATAAACAAAGTTAAATACACTCATCCCTTTTGCTCTCACGGTAATGATCTGGGTTATGGAGTAGGTCGAGGTGCCGAGTGGCCTTCGGATCAGCTGAGTGCAGACGGCAGACGTTGATTACGTATCGGACCCTCGCCCAAGTTCCAGGCTCGTGAGTTTCTATGTATATTTGTGTCCTGTCCTGTCTAGGGATTTTTGGACCGAATTCCCAATGGTTCCCGGGTTCTCCATACCGATGTGCTTCAGTGTGTGGTTCGAGGAGCCATTGTCTGTAGATGATGACCACACCGTTCCCATATCGAGTTGGTCGAATAATGGTCCATCTACTAATGCAGCAATCGATATCAAACAATCGCAAACGCAGGGAGGGTAAAATGGAGCTCACGCTCGAAACTCACGCCCTATCAAGTTTACGCAGTGAGGAAGAGGCTCGGTGGCTTCAATATCTAAGCACCGCAATGATCGGAGAGCAGAATGTATAAATGGTGTTTGAAGAAACTCTACTATCTGGGTAAAGGAAAAACTTTTGCACTACGATGATGATTGCGATCGCATAACACTTCCATCAGTTATGAGATAATTTAGTACCATATCACAAAGCATCATAAATGATCCATTGAAATACGATCAATTTAAATTGCTCGTATTTCTAGATAGAATTTCGAAATAATGTTTTACTTTAATGACAAACGCATTAGCTGTGAACGCGCTTTTAAGCAAGCAGTTTCTTTCAACTTTGCTCTCCATCCTACACGAGATGCATTTGGACTCCTCCTCCACAAAACAGAAGTTGACTTATCATCGTTCTTCAACCCTAACTGGAACTGTCACAACCGAGAAGGCGCTATGCATCGTGAAGAGTACACAATCTCGGAGGGGGTAGGTTAATGCAATATCATGCCTTGCTCTGCTATTTTCATTGAAGCCTGGTGCACTCTGTGTTCCTCGTTTTTGCAAGGGGCACCCATTCGATGCATCCCACAACCAGCAAAGTAAATCCGCATGGACTGCTTTTGCTCAACGTCGCAGTCATTTCGTTGCTTTTGGCATGATAGTAAACCTCCTTCATCCCCGAACGGTTCGGAGCATTGACAATGGTTGGAACCGGGCGTACCTGCGAACATTCCCAACGAAACTTACCTTTCACCGTCATCGTTGAAAGCGAAATCACCGAGCAGCAGATCCCGGAAGCGGTAGCGCGGTGGCAGAGCCATCCGCGACTGCTGCAGACTATCGCGGTCCACCACTTCGATGATTGTGTCCTCCATGACGCTGGTGCTGGGGCGTGGTGCATCCGCCCGCGGAATCACATATCCACCCGCGGCCCGCCGCGGCCGGGGGGATCGGATCCGCTGCCACACTTTGTCGGCTATTTTGGCGACCGGTTTAGGGCCGGCGAAGGTCGCCGTCACCTGCCGAAGGACGTTTCTCACGCGTAAACGCCACCGACAGCGCCGGACACACTTGACGCGCAAAGGATTCGATTTTTTGTGTTAGCGGCTGAGGCGTGCTATAAGCTGATTAGAAGGGATCACCCGCACCAACGGAACGGGTTAATTTCAACGATTTCACCATTCCTGTCAAGCTTGCAGCCAAGGTCTCATTATGCGCTGCCGCATTCCACATGTTGAACTGGCCACTGAGCACTGTTCGCCACTGAGACGCTTCCGGATTCCAATTCAGACCACGTCAAACACTGCCAACACTGCTCATCGGATACTCTTTGGGACGGGTTGAGACATTTGTTGCATTTTCCTTCTTTTCAGAACGTACGTCTTCTATATCGATGCTTTGACTCAATTGATTGGTAACAACGATCACACTCCCAACGAAACGAAGTTGTTTTGTTGAAATCAGACGGTTACTTCACTCACACTGGTCTCGAGACATTCTACGACACAAACATGGACACACTCACAAACGCTCATCCGTTAGGATGGAACGAACACTGCAGGATCCGATAAATCACTTTCCCCATCTATTTCCCCACCTGATCAACGATTCACTTTTAATTTACTGCCCTGCATCCGGCTTTGTTTCATGACTTCGGATCCTCTGCGACGCACTGTAAATCTACACTTCAATTCCATTGTGTTGCCCACCAGTACGGCACGTTACGTTTGCCCTTAGTTGACCATCATTACGCCCGATCCATCAGCTCGCTCGCAGGTCTTGTGCGTTCCTCCGGTGCAACCTTCACGACCGGCGCTCTCAGCTCCCGAGCTCCATCGTGGTAGTGGACGGAAAACTAAAAATAAAACCAAGGAATAAACACTTGCAATGACTGAATTACTTTCTCCTCCGCTCGCTTTCGCTCGCAGTAGTACGGTTTTTATCTTCTTTTGTTTGTGCACAAGATTTGGGGGATTTTTTTGTTATTCATTTCGGACATTCGAGACGACCAACGAGAACAAAACGAACAGTACCGGAAGGCAGCAAAGCCAATCTAGCATAACATTACGACACCGATATTCTACCAACACGATCTGGCAGAAAGAAATCAGGCTACCCTCAAAGAGAGACCGAAGAAAAAATGCCCCGAAATGAATTAGTCTCGAGTTCGTTCGTCCGTCTTATCCCCCAAGTCCCCATTCCAGCACCGTCGGTTTTGGATGATTTGTTCCAAAGATTTACTGACCTTTACAGCTGCAGGCGCACATAAAACAGCACAGTTAATGTAATTCGATTACGGAATTAATCAAATCGGAATATCGGATCGGCCAGGAAACCATGGCCATCCGCAAACCCAATTCGGCTCTGAGGACGGTTCTTCAAGTCCCAACACTGGAACACTTGAGTCGAAGGGCTACACAAATCATGGAAATCTCTCCTTTTCACTCGCTCAGCACAGAAGGAACGTCCATGCTGTCGGGTGTGTAGATGTGGCCTAACTCGATTTTATCGCCACCTGCCGGATGGTTGCGGGGAATAAAAATAACCCTTTGCCCTTTAAGTGGATTTATTCGACCTCGGTCACTAACATCCGATAGTTTGGCGCTCGTACAAATGATAATATTTCGTGGAAGTGGTACTTTCCACTAGATGTAAAGATGTACACGCCTTTTTGTGATATGAACCCCCCCGATATTGAGATTGATAGACCAATCTGATAGTTGCATATTTATGAACCAAACCAAACAGAGAGCGCTTCCAGCATCATCATTGTAAACATATCCAAAACAATCTAGAACCCCAACACCATAATTAAATCCCCGTCGCCTGCCGAGTGACAGTGACCCCTATAATAGACCACAAACTCCGAGTTCTTGGCGCTCATGTGGTAACTGTGGCTAGTGTTTTTCCACACAACACCCAAGATGCGGACATTGATTAGCCAGTATGAATAATAAATTATGCCAGCTAACCAAATTTCCCTGCCATCCTCGGGGGGTGGTAACAATGAGGTGACAGGCTCCACTCACTGAATGAGCACATAATTGGGCGTATCATGAGTGTGTCAATTGAATTTTCGGAATAATTTATTCAGTACCTCAAAGCAAGCTCCCACGCTTCAAACGGTTTTACAGCAGCTCGTGCTGATACGGACGTTCATTTACGCGTATTATAAAAAGAACCTACGGTCGTCTCTATGGCAATCTTAGATGGTGGCGACGCCTGGGACGTGTGCCATCAGAAGAAATCACCACATTTGGGTTTCCCACGGAATGCGGGAGAAATTCCCCGAAAGGGAATGAAAAGTCTTGGCAGTTTGGGGCAGGGAAGAGTTCTCCAACGATAGATGCATTCGCTCTCTGCGGACGTAAAAGCAGACTTTTGTATGGTAGAGTATAATGTTATCGCGAAAAGAAAGTCTATTTTTGTACTTAAAGCGATATTTCTATACTTTCGTGCAGCAGAGCATTGGCTTCGATTCAAGGAGCAAACGTTGTTGTGACGTACATTACTACATGCGACGCACTACGTCATATCCGTGGGACGATGTGTCGTCATTTCGTAGTTTGCTAGAGATTTAATACCAACAACGGCCACGCTCCCGAACGCATCCGCTCGAGTGATCAATTATTTTAATACATTCCTGGATCCACGTCAAAACTGGAGTACCACTTCACGAGCTTCTAGGGCCCACACGGTCTCACCCTTTTTGCATGGGACGCGAGTTTCATCGATTTTATGCTAATGAATCACCGAAGTTCGAAATCTGTCACCTGGGTATGATTCTGATGTAAATGCTTTCACCGAGATGTCTTCCCTTTGCTGACTACATCGCACTCAGCCATCCGGCGTTGGATAGTTAAAGGTGGCGTGACAAACCCGAGATGTCAAACACTACGTTAAAGCCGCACAGAGCAGGGCTTCAAGACACGGTCACGTCTGGAGTATTGAATACCAAGTAATTCCCCAAGAAATTGCTCCACATCGTGCGGACGTGTGGACTCACTCACCCGTCTGCAAATATTTGAATGCCGATGGCAACAGCTTAGAACGGCATCCTCCGGTATAATTCGGTTTGGACTAGAAGATAAGACGTTCACTAAAACCGCGTCGGATAATATCATTTAACCTGGCTGCCCTGCATGGGCCCACTTCTCTCTCTCTCTCTCTCTCTCTCTCGTTGTTTTCTCTCTGGTGTTGCGGTCTTCTGGATACACCGAAAAGCCCACGGAATTGGTTTCCTACAACTCCGCGGAGCTGACATTACGATGGAGTTCACCTGGTACCTGAGACGCACCACACAAGGGTGTCACCATCAGGCTAGGCTGATGTTTTTAATTATTCACCAAAGGCAGCGATACACACACACACACCTTCTGCCTTCTTTGCATATCCAGTACGCAATGAACTTTCCGGACTACCCGAGGACGCAACGTGAACCACGGTGTGCATATATTTATCCTTTGAACTGCTCCTCGGCAGTTTATTAATCATTCTCATCGTGGCTGCTTCAGGAAACCGGCACGCCAGGACGCAACCACCGGTCTTTGCATAATCGCGCCATACAAGCACCGCCGGCATTTAATTGCAAATGACATTCAAATGTTACCACCTTCTGTTCCGTTCCGTCTATTCCGTTTATGAGATAATCGTCTGCCGTGGGGAGCTGTGGTACCACTAATTAATGCCGTTTTCTAATACTCGGCAGAGGAAAAAAAACTCATCCTCAACACCTGTACAAAAAGTAGGCCTTGAACGAGCGCTCTCAGCAAGCGCTGGAGCGCTTGAAGAAGATGATCCAGTTCCGATTTCAATTAACACGGTCTTCCTCCGTCTAATTGGGAAATTGAACTTTTTTCAAAGAAAAATTTCGGGGATTATTCTTCCCTCGAAAGGTCAAACTAGTCGGACCAGCGGGAGTAGAGCATGGACCTTTTACCCCCTTCTATTCAAGGACAGTGTTCTGTGCGCAAGAGTGTTGGTGAAGATGTTATATCACTAAAGTTCTTCGGATCTTATCGGTGGGACAACGTTACTTAGTGCGATGTTTGCTGTAATGGTTTGGATTGTTTTCACAGTCTGACGCATGGCCGCTAAAAATTAGGAGAGTTTTTATCTCTCTGGGTCGTCGGGTATGCCAAAACTTCTCGCCAGTTTTGGCAAGCGGGCATTACTTCTGCAACGCTGAAATAACTCTAAGACACGTGTGCCACGTGGCCAGGGCTATCTTACAATTTATATCGGAGTAAGCACTTTAAGGCACCAGGCGCTAGCTACCCTTTCATGCGCTCGCTCTGCCTTTGGGAGTGAATCCAACAAACCAGAGTATGCCAAAGGAGAAAATACCCGCCGATGGAACACGGCCCGTAGAGAAACAGCCGGAAATTTCTGGCGCCCA
This sequence comes from Anopheles cracens, assembly GCA_002091845.1. Taxonomy (NCBI): domain Eukaryota; kingdom Metazoa; phylum Arthropoda; class Insecta; order Diptera; family Culicidae; genus Anopheles; species Anopheles cracens. The sequence goes on along the minus strand of KZ071515.1, from coordinate 15,041 downwards.
CCCGGTTATGCCATCCCGGTGCTAGGAATTACAGCGAAACTCACTTCGGCAAATGTTGAACGAAAATGTTCGAGCCAGAACAATGCTTTCGGGTGGTGGGCACAAGGCACAAGTAGGGCCGGTGCAGATCGTTACGTTTAGGCAAACGTTCACTCTTTGCTTTGTTCGTTCGGCACATCACGTCGGAACATCCTTTCCCTGTGAGTTTGCATGGATTGTGTGTGTATGTGTGTGTGTGTGCGACGGAAGGAACGGAATCATTGGAGAGGCGTTGGAGCCATCCATGTTCCAAAAATAGTTTGTCCCGTTGTGTGTGTGTGTGCGACGGAAGGAACGGAATCATTGGAGAGGCGTTGGAGCCATCCATGTTCCAAAAATAGTTTGTCCCGCTGGGGAAATTCGTCACTCCGATCGAAAGCGTCGTCATCGTCGTCGGCCGGAGTACGTCCGATGAAGCATGAATTTCCATGTCCGCTGATGTTGGGTTAGAGCAGCAGTCCGAAACACTCGCATCGGATCGAGGGGGCCTCACTCATTATGACGGCAGAGTTGACTCTGGAATAATATCATAACCAAGAAAAAAACGCTAGAAAGCAGAAAAATCGATCCTACGGCGGAGTTGTCTTCGGGATTTGTGTTTCATGTTCGCCCCCATACATATTCCTGGTCGACAGTTAATTATGCCTCTCCTAGAATGCTTTCTTCCAGCTCCTGCCCAGGATGACCTTTTCCTCTCCGGCCAAGTGCCAAGTGAACCTTTTTATGACTTTGGGCGGAACATTCTCTTCCGGACTGAGTTTGACTACAACGCGGAGGCGTTCCAGACGACGAAGGTGATGATAACGTTAACGATTGACCGAGTTCAACAACGGCGATTTCGCATCGATTTCTCCGCGTCCGTTACTGAATCGTGAACCACGCCAAGCATACGATTTGTTCGGAATTCCTGAAGGAAGCGATGAGAGACGAGCCCATGAATGTACGAATCATGGACTGGTCTATTTTTGGGTCATGTCAATATCAAGCTGCATACGATTAGTAAAAAACCCTTGTTAACACTGTGTTTTTTGTGCAACAAAATGGTTGCAGATTACCAATTAAGAACGATAACTTGCCAAAAAGGATATTATGGTCCCGGTGACAGCCAGTCATTTGTTTTGGTAAACACCACAGCAAATTGATGCATTGTAACTTTAAAGCTTCCACGACGCATTCCTCTCTCTCTTAGCTTATAAAAACTCAACAACCATTGCGTGGGTAGATGTTTATGATGCGTTATGAATAATTTCATGTTCCCAATGAGCCACTGCATAGCGTTTTACTGACCATCCCTGCCTACGCGTTCGTTTACTCCCAAAAGGTCCGGAAGGACCATGACTGCACCCGATGGTAGTGAGGGTAACGTTTTGGGAACGTAGATACATAAAACTCCGAAGCCCGTATTCATTACAACCTTCACCGAACCGTGTTCGTATTTCCGGTGTCGCATTCAAACGCAAACAAAAAAAAGCCTGCCCATCTAAACAAAATCCCATTCGAAAATGAGATGAAAATTGCTCCTAATGATGGTAGGTGGGCTCCTGGAAAAGAAACTGTCAGCGAAGGATTAGGTCCCAAAGCGATGGCTTCGTCGTGAGTGTGCGTTGTTTTTTTTTCGACCACCTCGACCTACTCCATAACCCAGATCATTACCGTGAGAGCAAAAGGGATGAGTGTATTTAACTTTGTTTATTGGTACCGCTATTAAAAGGCTCATTTTGGTCAACTCCCGGGGGAGAAATGTCCCTTAAAGCAGGGCTGGTGAAAAAAATCTTTAGGCTCCTGCTTGACTAAGGTAATTAAATCCAAAGTTGGCGGATTTAAGCGGGGATCGAGGAATGGGGATTCAATTAAAAACAAAAAACATAAGAAAAGGTAATTGATGAATGGTAAACGAAGGCGAAAATTGTTTTTAAGAGATGTGCTATGCATTTAGTTACCCCAAATCAGATTTGCTTTTGAGATTTTGCAGTTAAGCAGACTATTACTGAGCTAATCATCACTTTGCAAGGACTTAATTAGCTCGTTATGCCATCGAAGTTCGCCATCATTGATCAGAAAGTATTTAGAAACCTGTAAACTATTATAAATCACATTTTGAGCAGATCCGTTGCTTACCAAACACCGAAACATTCAACAAGCTGTTTGATATCTTGATTAGTTTAATTATATTTCTTGGAATGCCAGTCTATGACATCATGCAACTTGAAAGAAATCCGCACGATTACGTAGTTTACTTCCCCATAGCGTGCAGCCCGTTTGATGATCCGTTGTTTTAATGCCGCTCATTTATTGTTTCAAATCATCCGCTGTATTTTTAAGTCGCGTGCAAAACAGCACACGGAACAGCCATCATCGGGCAGACCCGAGGAGGGGATGAGAAATTTAATAGAAACCGAGTCTGTGAAGCCATGGCAATGAACACAACGGAACGCTAGAAACACCATGCTAACTAGATCGTAAACATTTAAACCAAACACCGATGGGTTTCTGCCCCGAGCCCCGAGATTTGGTGCTCGTCTATACGAAAACGCCAGATATGTGACACCCAAAGGAACCGCAAGTAACTCGATGGCAGTGTACAGCATCCCAACACTAAAACACGGTCTCGTGTGCCCGGAAGGATGATAGGTTCTGGTTGATCGTAATCGCACAACAGTGTGTATATTGAGAGATCATCGTAGCACACAGGGTGACTCAAGGGAGGGAGTATGTTATTGTTTGTTATCGTTGATCTCAGTAAACAAAAACAATGAAACTCCAACGACGCAACGATGTTATCGACTGGTTATCGTTTCAAGATTAACACAGTCAACAAAACGGCATGTTTGTCTGCTTTTTTCATCCAGCCATTTTTTGTTTGTTCAATGGATCCTGGCAAACTGTGCGAGCCCGTTCCGTTCCTTTCAACTGGGTGGAGGAAGCCGTGTGCACATTTTTATTTGGTTTGCTACTGCTGCACTTGACTTTCTGCGCTGCAGGTGACACATTACAAGCTTGCTGTCATTTCAATCATTAGCAACACTGTGCGAAGAAATGTGTACCAAACCCCTCGCTGTTCTGTTTGGTTACTAGCTGTTTGGCTACTTCACAACATCAATCATGAAATGAAATTGTTACATTTCGTGTCGAGTGTTTCACGCTCCCAAAAGTACTAGCCAAAAGTGCCTTTCCTATTCTCACACTTACTCTCACACACACACACACACACACCGCAATACATCACATTTAGCCATGGCAACGCTTTGCAGAAACTTCGTCTCTAGCACTCCCCCGGTGGAGAAGGAAAAAGTTCGCTTCACTTACGTCCTTGTGTACGCAGATGGAGAACAACACTTTTGGGGGAAAAGATAACAACACTTTTCGCTTAAAACAAGAATTTATAGTTGTCGCCACCGGCACACTTTAGCCACTACTGAAGTGTGGGTGCTCGCTTGTGTCTGTATGTGAAGCCATCTCCACACGGATCGCGATTTTCAAAGCGCGATTGGCGTTGAAAGTAGCTCAGTTTCTGCAGAATACGCCAACATCGCGAAATGTTTGTTTACATTGGTTTTTACAACGCGCAGTATGACCATATTTCCCTGCAATATCAATTAGATTTTTTTGGTAGTCCAATTGATCCCCATACATGTAGTGAACGTGGAGACGTGTGGAGACGGCTTGAGAATATTCAGCTAGAACACCCGAGGAGCACTTCATTCCCGAGGAGAGAAGACACAGGGGGTTGAATACGTCAACAGGCAGGCCACTGGGACACTTCACTTCTAACCTATCCCTGGGCCGAGTGTCTACTCTTCGTCTGCCCGGGTATGTGCGATTACCTGACCTAGGCATGCAAAGTATGCCGGCAAGTGGTGCACGTGTGAGTGCTCTGACTTGTTTCAAAAATGGCCGAACAAGTGTTCGTGACCGGCTTGTGCGAGTGGGGAGCTGCAATTATCATTAAAAAGAAAGTTAAGGCTGTGGTAGTAATAACGTCACTACCACTGCCACTTTCTAATAATCCTTTTGCTGTACGAAGGAACTACTGGTCTGGTACGTATCAATCTGCCGAAAGCTGGTACCACGCACGCACACAAACGAAACAGGAAAGTTTTAGATAAACTTTGTTAGAACGAAAGAGAACATCCGCTCGTTTGAAAAGCGTGAGAGCAACACTGCCGTCTTGCGTGGCACGTGTGGAATCAATTATTCCTGTAACATAATAACCGAAAGCGCACGGATCGATTACTAAACGTGTGAGAAACGACACTCGATCGACATCAATAAGAACAATATAACCCGCACTGCATACTAAGAGGTACGACCGCGACACTAAACGATGCGATGTTGATATTCTTCCTGTTGAGGCGAGCGATAGTTAAGGATCGCATTTAGATATGTGACTTCGCTATTCATACCGACTATAGCCAAGCCTGTATTATTGAAAACACAATTTACTGGGGTTTTACTCCACTTTCACAACGACACCCATTACATCGCGATCGCAATAAAACCGTTATTGATCTACGGCAACGCACTGCTGCAACCGTGTGTTCACGCAAATGCACAACACGACACACGCGCCTTCGGCGAGGAGCGCGAACGCGGTTCAGAAATCCATCCGTTCTGAGCTGAGCAAAACAACACACTCGCGACTCGCGCGATTTTCCCGGCTCCGGAAGGAACAACATACATTTTCTCAACCTGTTCACCGAAGCGGCATTTCGTTACCGAGCGACCGTCGAGAGAGAGAGAGAGCGCGCGCGTAAAAGTTACTGCTCTTTCGGATGGTCCTCCATAAGCTCCACGTCGGTACCATGTGCTCCAACCAGTGACCGACGAAGGTTTTGCAAATAGGAGGATATAAAAATGTATCAATATGGTCTCATTATGGTGCAATTTACAAACAAACTGGCCACTGGCTTGTAACAAAAAAAGTTTTTTTTCATTTATGCTGATCGTGGGGTGTTGCCTTAATGATACTGGAAATTAATTTATTATATTTTTACTCATTTGTAGCCAGCTGCAAATTCAACCGCACATTACTAATTTCGACCATAGTGCAAACCATCCTGCAGCAAGAGAAAATTCCCCGCTCATACCGTGCAGGGGAAAATCCTATCCTTAAAGGAGCTTTCGTTTTCTCCTTATCTCTGCAAGCTTTCATTGTTTGCTTCCCTCTCCAAAAGTTCTGAAAATATTCCCCTTTAAGAACCGGTTAGAAGAACGTTTGGTCTCTTTCGATTTTAATTAACGACTAACGATGAGCTTTTCAGATGGTGGGGAAAATCCCTTCGGTTTTTAAAGATGGAAAACATTTAAACAAATTACATATCCATGTAAAGAAAATGGTTCATTCGATTGCGTTGATGGTTTGCAATTCGTGGAATGTTCAGCTAAACGTTAGCTAACGAGAGAGTCGATGTCTTAACACGTTGAATTGCCATATAGGGGCAGTGAATAACGAATTATAACGACACGTTTATTACCAATTGTCACGAAAGCTGTGTAGCTTAGCACTGCACCACGCGAAAACTAGCATATGGGCAGTTAATAATTCAAATGTCCATCTAGTACCATCCCCCCGTCAAAAGGATATTTTTAACAAGAATAGTATATTTACTTTAGCTAAATATGTGCGATGTGTTGGTATTAGTACGGATACCCATAGAACAAAGCTGTTTTTATAATTAGATTTCATTGAAACACGAGCTCACTGAATGCTAAAATAAACATTCTTAGGGGTTTACAGGGTGAATACTCCAGATAAAGTTTTGGTACCCTTTGGGTATTGGTTAACTAAAATAAAGTAATGATTCTGAACGTTCAGATATACGAATCGTTCAATAAGAAAGAAAACAGAATTATCAGTTTCTATCATATTGCCAATCTTTTCTAGGCAAACTCTAAACAATTCTATATTGTTTTCAATGTTGTATAGTTTTTGAATGCATACAATTTTTTCACAAGATGCTTGCCTATTCAACTATGGTACGATATTTAAACATATTGCTACATAAACTTCGTTATTTACTAATCCCGTTCAAATACTTTAACCGCAAAGCAGCTCTCTAAACAATTCTATATTGTTTTCAATGTTGTATAGTTTTTGAATGCATACAATTTTTTCACAAGATGCTTGCCTATTCAACTATGGTACGATATTTAAACATATTGCTACATAAACTTCGTTATTTACTAATCCCGTTCAAATACTTTAACCGCAAAGCAGCTCTGCCACCTGTTCCGGCGTTTTTGGTAGAATTGTCTCTGGATTCGTGTAACCATTTTTCGGGTCATTTATACGTTCATAAATTTGACGATAAATTGCAGTTATCACGTTGAACGATCGCTTTTGCACGGTCGCTCGATGGCCGCTGCTGATGAGCAGATTTACTTGTGGAACGAGCAAGATCTCGGGCGTCTGTAGAAACTGTTCCAGTTTAGCCTGCGAATGGGATGGGGAAATTTATGTTTATGCACGCATGCCATCGACATTCCAAAAGATAATTACCACAAACAATTCTATTCTATTCTAACAATTCTAAACAATTCTATATTGTTTTCAATGTTGTATAGTTTTTGAATGCATACAATTTTTTCACAAGATGCTTGCCTATTCAACTATGGTACGATATTTAAACATATTGCTACATAAACTTCGTTATTTACTAATCCCGTTCAAATACTTTAACCGCAAAGCAGCTCTGCCACCTGTTCCGGCGTTTTTGGTAGAATTGTCTCTGGATTCGTGTAACCATTTTTCGGGTCATTTATACGTTCATAAATTTGACGATAAATTGCAGTTATCACGTTGAACGATCGCTTTTGCACGGTCGCTCGATGGCCGCTGCTGATGAGCAGATTTACTTGTGGAACGAGCAAGATCTCGGGCGTCTGTAGAAACTGTTCCAGTTTAGCCTGCGAATGGGATGGGGAAATTTATGTTTATGCACGCATGCCATCGACATTCCAAAAGATAATTACCACAAACGTTTGCAGGTGTCTCTGATCAATCTGAGCAGCATTTCCCTGCAGCACAGTGTAAATAGGGCCCAGATTTAGGTTCGCCACCAACGAGGAAGCCTGCTCGGACGTCAGGGTATCGATCTGGGCATCCGATTGTGCACGCAATCGTTCCAGCCGTTCTTCCATGTACTCGTAGATTGAGATGACACTTTCAATTTGATAGAGCGAATTCAGCAAATACACAGCCATATCCGTGGTGGGCAGATGGGAGGCCGACTCTTGCACCGACTGTAGCAGTGGATCGATAACGCAACCGACAATTTTAACAATATCCGTTCGACTTCCTGCCACCATGCTGGCCACCGACAGTATCTCTTTCAGCAGGTTTAACAACCGACCGACACTTAGCGAAGGAACGAGATCCGTCTGTGGAGGTTCCAGTCCAATTCGATTCTCGTTCGGACCTTGAAGTAACTGCTTCACTTGGAATGTGAGACTATTCAGGTAGATCGTTTCCGAGAACAGCTGCATGTCAGCCATGCATTGTTCTAATTGTCCACCCTTCACGATTCCATTGATCATATTCTGATAGAATTTTATAAGATTGAATACCGAATACAGTATAATGGTGTCTTTCTCCGCATTCAGAATCGTTTCGACACGCACCCGCAATGGATGACATACACCGTCGGACAGGTTTATCATAGCCGATTGAATCTGTCCGGAAATGTCCTCCTTGTCGCAGTGTTTTACAAGCATTTGCAGGTTTTCCTTTTCTGGTGGCAATATTTGATGAATGTATGCAAACATATCGCCGATGTAGCGTTTGGGATCGTGCGCGAGCATCTCAATTGGTCTTGGGTTTCCTCCAGCGCCGCCTATCGTAAGCGCATCAATAAAACTGCGAACCACAACCGAGCGGCGAGCGGTAGAATATTCATCGATAACGTATTTAAACAGCACTGGGCGTTCCTGCAGCCTCGCCATGGCTTCCACAATCAGTACACCCATTTCGTTGCATTCCACGTTCCTGCAGTGGGACTGTGTCCAGCGATAGAGGCGCTCCAAAGCAGCCTCCTGGTGCAGTGTCATCTCCTCCATTATATCAAGCGCCACCGTTTGATAGCCGCTCTGCATAAGCGTCCGGCAGTCGGTGTGAATTCTCTGTACTCGATCCAGCACCTGGAAAAACTCCGCCGTAATCGGAGCATCTCGTTTCGTACCGTACAGCATCTGATGCTCTGTGACGGATAGCTGAAAGCGAGAAAGAAATCCCCCGGCAATCTTTTGCTGCACCTGCAGTTTTGTATTTTCCTCCTGCAGGGTGTTGGCTTGCTGAATTAAGTCCTTAGTTTGGGCTTCGGTGTTACGCAGTTGCGATTTCATGTTGTCGACCGATTGACTCATGCAGTTGATGTCATCGCAGATCGCGTCCAGCACTTCCTTCACTTCTTTGAATTCCCCGAGGAAATTCTAGAAATGAAAAAAGGTCAGGGTTAGTGTGCTGTAGTAACAGGTGTTATGCTGCTTGCCTGATTAATTTCTAAGCTTCTCTTTTCGATTTGGCTCCGCAAGTTGCGTCTCGTTTGGAGCGTGTTTTCCTTGAAGAAGGAGGATAAATCGGTGAGTGCTTCCAGAGTTTCTCGATCCGATTCCATGCGTGATTCCAGCACTTTATTCAATCGCTGCTGAATGTAGTCCTCCTTAGTGCTTTCCATTTTAAACTCTGGCAACAAGAGTCGATTTGCTCTTGCGAAAATCCAACAAATTTTGCTTCCGTGTCGATTTTTTCCTTCTCGCCTCAATCAAAACAAAAACACCGACAGCTGTCAAAACATTCCAAAAGGCAAAAATCTCTTTGCGTTTAAACTACTCGAGTCGTATTCTCAAACTGCCTGTTGGCTCAAAAAACGTCACGTCTGACAGCGCGGAAACTCTCTCTCTCTCGCTCTCGAGGGAGCGCGGACAGCTTTTGTGCGAGAGTGCACTCTCGAAAGTGTGAGTTTTTTTATTTATTTTCCCTCGGTAGAACGCGCTCCGTTTTTCCGCTTTCCAACTTTTTGTTGTGTCCTCAGCCGTGTTTTCCCAACAAAACCCTCCTTACGTTTCTTGTCACGGAACCCGCCCTCTCCATCCACCTCCGTAGCAGCAGCAGTTTTTCCCCGGCGACTAAGATAATCGGAGAATCCAAACCCCGTTCGGAGCAAGTTGAGACGCAGAGGCTTTCGGATTCAGTAGGAGTTTTCTGTTCGCTTCGTTCAACGTCGCCGTCTCGTGTGTTCTCGAGTGGAACCGTGTGTGTCACCGCACAAACACACAGACGCACGTCCATACAAACACCCTCTTGCCGTCAGTGTCGGAAAGGGGCCACCACCGCGCGTTCCGAACGCTGCAGCAGCAACAAACGTCCAGAGATCGTTTCGCGAATGTACGCACTAACTGCATAACCCCGCGGGTTTCTCGGTTGCGTGTACGGCAGGAAGTAAGAAGCATTGCATCAAATCAATCGCTGATGTTTCTGTGAAGGACAGTTGCATCGTCGGTGTGTAACCGCGGTCGGGCTGCATTTTCTAACGGCCAAGGAACGCAATCCATTCGCCGCAAATCGAAACCGTGTGTGTTCTTCGTCTTCTCTATTTTTGT
>LULB01061873.1:0-11443 GCA_002091845.1 Anopheles cracens | reverse complement strand
CGCTTTTCCGCGTTCTTTCTTCTCCCGTATCAGCTTTAAAGTGGAACGGTGGCGTACGTGAGCGGCATAGTGATTCGAGTCCATTTTCCGGATTGTTTACAGCGTGTACGAGCGTTCGATATGCTTCCCGAAGAAAATGGGTGAAAGTGATTTTTCTTCAAGCAAGTAGTTTTCGCATGAAAAGCTTCAGCTCCAGGAAAGGACTGAATTTTTTAGTATAGTATCATGCAAAATCCATCGCTCGTTGAGAGCGATGTTTTCTTCCCCGAAGCACGACCCAATAGCGTTCCGTGATGGATTGGTTTCCATTTGCCTTTCACGCTTTAGCTTAATTTTAAAATCCCGGAGCAAATTTTCTTCAAAACAGGGTTCGTGTGCCCTTCTTATGACGAGAAGTGATTTATGATATCGTTTTTATTGCTTCTAGTAATGCTTTTTGTTTAGTAGAAAAAGGAGATTCTAGGGAAGAATTTTATTATGACATTATCCTACTAAATCATGCTAAATCAAATATTCCTCTAAACAGGTTAACCTCCTTTAAAAAGGTTTAAAAATTCTGATCGTTTTCTGCACTCTCAAACCGTTCCTTTGTTCCTTCGAGCCAATCGAATGGTCTTTTAAGACACTCTCCGTCGACCATTTTATAAAAGCTCTTTAATGTGTGCACCATGCTCACCACATACGCAGTGAGGAGAGCGTTACATAAAATTCCAATTGAAGGCTCGTACGCCTCGTACACTCGACCGGGCAGCAGCCCAAACTAGTTTGTCACGAACCGACGGTAAACTGATGGAACGTAAACTGATGATGATGGATTCCGTAGCTTCCAGCGAAGCGACGGGTGGTTATGATAGCGAAGGGCAGTGAAACAGTTTGCGAGCGTTCCAACGTAGAGCATAGTGCCTGCACGTGCACTTTGTTGGATTTTATAGGTCGTACTACGGGCAGCATTTATAGCGTTTACTGCCAGAAAGGTATCTGCTGCCAATGCACTCATAACGATGGTTTTATACGTATCGTATGGGGTTTGGTGCGTTGTATTTCGAAAATATAAATTTAAGAGCATCTCCATCGTCCAAATCTCTTCCACCGCTTTTGTTCTAAATTTCATTTACACATCCTATTTGACAAAGAGTATTTGAAACCCCACCCGAGTGCAGCCCATAAAGTGGCCCTCTAATCTTCGCGAAATACTTCCCACGGATGGACGGCGAGGAGGAGGAGGAGCAAAAAAAAAAGCACAAAACAAACCCAATCCCGTGTCCCACATATCGAACAGTTTTATTGACCGCGCGCGTAGGAGGAGGAGCAAAAAAAAAAGCACAAAACAAACCCAATCCCGTGTCCCACATATCGAACAGTTTTATTGACCGCGCGCGCCAGAGAGAGCGAAAAAAACAGCGACACCCTCGGCTGCAGGTTGAAACGCAATCCTCGGTACCGCAACCGCATTTTCACCCGAATGCAGCGCGCGATGCGCAGCCGGAACGCGCTAGTAAATTTTTATAGGAATTGGAATTTTATGTACCGCGGAAAATCCGTCCTGCTGGTGGTGGTGGTGGTGTTGGTGGTGTGCAAAAAGTCACCGAAAGAGCGTTAACGATCGGGGAGCAGACCGATGCGGCATGAAATCCGGCCATGATTTCGCTAATGGATGACGGAGGGATTTGAGGCGATCGATCGATCCGCGCGTGGTTTTCGCATACGCGCTTAGTTTTTCCTGTGTGCGACCGACCGTCCGACAGGAAGGGTGCAAATGGCTAACTAAAGCTCCCAAAGCTCACAGCGCACGGCACTCGTGATGAGTTCGCGAGTAATACGAAGCACAAAGCTAGGGAGGAGTGTATCGCAGTTTCATTCGACTGAAAAAACAAACGCGTATGGAGGGAACTTTGGGGTTTCTCAACAATCGATTGATTGGCAGCGTGACGATATGGGTTTGCGAGTGCAGATACCCGGGTGCACGCAGTGGAACGCCCTGCAGCGATATCCTCTTTCGGTAACGTTATTGTGTGGCGAGATCTTCCTTTACACACCGCTCGTCAGTTGGAATGCATTTCTGCGCTGCACTGAATGCAGCCGGGTTTTGGTGGGAATATTTGCAACAATGCAATTTGTTCTGTATACTGTAGCTGGTATTTTTGGGGAGGCTTATAGTCCTCTGAACGTTTGGTCCACGCCATTGCATCGGGAAATGTACACAGAAACGGTTTAAATTGTTTGAGTCATTAACGTTCATGGGAAAGAATGATGTTGGAGTATTCCGAGAAAAAAATATTAATCGAAATACACACATTTTAATCATTAATTAATCACTCTTGCACACCATCGATCAAATAATCCGTAAACAAACGTATTCAGCTCATGAAAACCCCATTAAATGTGATGTTAAATGATTGATTCACAACGTGTACAAACACAGCTGCATTGTTAAACAGATAGATAATGTATAAAATGACTCAAATGTGTTTATAACGTAAAATCATAGCCTTTTGTTATATGGTATTTGCGGTAACTTAATAATCTATAAAATGTTTATAGAAAAAACGATTATTGAAATAATATGTTTCAGTGAGTAAAATGAATGGAGAACGAATAAAAAAAAAACAAATTTGTCTGCTCTGTAACCGTTCAATGAATTAAACAGATTTTTTCATTATCGATGTAAATTTTAGCTACAGTGTGATGCGCTAGAGCAGCTTAGTACGTTGGGGACATGATTTGCACTTAATCAAATAGTTTAGATTAGTCGTTATGTTTTTCCAGGTTATATTTTCCTATTATCAATTGTAGCAATCGTATAACTTAAACTTAAAATATACCTTTTACTTTTGATGCGCATAGATATCATTTAAAAATTGTGTTGAAGGAACATTTCAAAATGGTATAAAATAAAAGAAAACCCTGCTCATAGCTCTGACGCTAAAACCCACCCCTGATAATATCCCCATTCGAAGCACAAACCAGAGAGATACTAAATAATGCGCCTGTCAACCCATCAGATCCTTCCCTTTTGTGGTTCTTGCTTGTAATTATTCATTTCCCCGGCTGTCTTTCAAACGATCCAACCAAACCGATTGTGAGCCTCTTTTGTGCTTCGTTACACCACGGCTACAATGTACGGTGAAATGCATCGTGCAAGCTTGCAGCAGCAACAGGGATCAGGGTCAGTCCTTAGGAGGAGGAAAATTAAATCAAAACTTGAAACAGCGACAGCATGAAACCGACCACGGAAGCTACGAACACGAAGACATCGTAGACCCGCTTCTTTCAGCACTGTTGGGTGCAGCGTAAATGCAACGCCAGTGGACGTCAAATTCGTTGGATTAAGTTACGGAAACACGCAAATTTTCCACCAAAGTTGAAACGCAAAGAAGGATTCGGATATTTATTTCAAATGAAACAAAAAATCCCTCTCCTAGATTGATGACATTTCAAATGATTACTGTCTAAAAGAAAGCAAACTTTGTGAGCCTTCTTGCCACATGCGCCAATGGCATCTAGATTGATGACATTTCAAATGATTACTGTCTAAAAGAAAGCAAACTTTGTGAGCCTTCTTGCCACATGCGCCAATGGCATCGTTTCATAAATATTCCGATCGCTAAATGACTCGTATCGTGCATTTCATTTCACAGTGAATTATTTCGACGTTCTTGCGCCGGCGACACGCCAAAAGTCATCCCGGGACGAACAAATTAGGGAAGCCAAGGAAGCTCATGAACTGGGCCCTTCGGCCGAGAGCTTTACAGATCGCGGCAGAGACGGAACGAATAAGCGAAGAAAAAACACAACATTCTCCAAGGCGCCACGGCAAGGATGCCGTGGGAAAGATAAATTATTCATTGGCAGCCGGAGGGATCGGGGCGCATCGGGGCAGGGCGAAAGTAAATAATGACAAATACCGAGCCGGCTGGCGCTTTATTGGCAGTCAAATCGGGGAGCAAACGTCCAAAGCAAAGCGAAATAAAAACAAGCCATCTCGGAAGATTCGGTGCCGGGATTGACGGGTGCGCTTAAGCATTCAGATCATTTCGTGCTTCGGCTCTGATGAAATGTGTAACGCTGCTGTGGGATTTCGCCAGCGTTTCGTTAGAATGTTGCAATGCGGAAGCAGTGCAGCAGGGTGGTAAGGATTCGAATTGTGAGCAAAAAGAATGCTTTTAAGACTGACCAAGCGAGCGGAGAACTTTAAGGACGCTTCGGCCATCTTGTGGCAATCTAAAGCTTGTGCATTCTGAGAGAAAATTGGCTGAGTCAAGCGGCATAAGACACCGAAATAGTTTTTAACGATGTGTCTCCCATCCTTGTGGCTTCAAATATGGCGTTGACATCGTTTCCTCCCACAAGCTGGTCAAGGCGGGCGCACCGGAAAGCGAGCACCAACTGTGACGTTGACTTCAATTCCGGAAGCTTCAGCAACATCCGGAGAAGCTTGCGACCGAAAACCAGGGACAAAAATCGACCTCCTACCTGCGTACTTCAATTCCGGAAGCTTCAGCAACATCCGGAGAAGCTTGCGACCGAAAACCAGGGACAAAAATCGACCTCCTACCTGCGAGCGTTACATAAATACCGGACGGGAAAGTAACGAAAAATAAAAAGTAACATTTCCCGGACGACGACGGGGTAATTATCTTCGGGAAAAATGTTGCCAACAGATTTTCAAACCATGTTCGCAGTGCATCCCTATGCTGCTCGGTGCTATTAATCTAATCGTTTCCTTCCCATGGTGCGCGGCCCCACGGTGAATCGTAATCGCTCGAGTCGCCCATGTGAGCCGGTGCATGTGAAACCATTCAAGGTTGGGCTGATCCCCACCGAGCCACATAATGAGCGCTCGGGTGTCGTGGCGTGTCGGTTCTGGGCGCACCTGGCTGCCAGTTTGCACGTCTGCGGCTGGCACAGGGTGAGCGAACGTTTCCGGGATGGAACGCGATTTTTCCAGCTGAGTTAGTTAGTCCTTTTTATTGGACGGTGTATAGGGGCGCGGTGTATTTAAGCGAACATTTGCCGACTTTGCCATTTAAAGGTGTATATGGGAATGACTTTCCAAAGGGCAGGATGTTGATGTTGGGTAACGTTTTTGAAGTAAGCTCCGAATAAAAAGCCCCGAAATAAGTAGCTTAAACAATACAACAAACGAAAGCGAGTATATTTCATAAGCAATAGCTTCTTTACGTTACAGTAACTTTCATGTGAGCTTATTTACTTCCTGCACCACATAAGCACCATAAAAAAGGCAAGAAAAAAGACGATCTTTGCCCGCAGTTTTTCCTTCCCCGATTCGCCGCCCGCTCGGCGAGACATGATAAATGAATTTAAAGCTTCATAGGGTGAAGAAAGAAAAAGAAACACACCCAAACTCGACCCAACTTTTCCCAACTCGGCCTGGGACTCGTGAGTGTGATGGTTGTGAAATAAAGTGAAAGATTTCCCATCCAGAGAACGAAAATTAATCATGTTTCCCCTTTTGCCAACCCACCCAGCCCGGTGTTGTTATAAATTTTTCCATCATTACTCTCACCGTCCACTCCTCGCTCCTTTCATCTCTCTTTCTCTCCCTTCATCACGTCGGAAAACTCGGTTAAGATGCAACGAGTGAAAGTAACCGGCGAGCAGGAGGCTCACGGCAAGTAATTATTCAGTGTCGCTTTCGTACCGAACATACACCATACACGGGCACCTTCATGCACAAAAGCGTTACATATCTGTGTGTGTGTGTGTGCACTTGCCCCATGCCGAGAGGCTCAAGTTTCGATCAGAGAAGAGAAAAACTCAAATCAAACTGAGGCACACAAACTTGTACGCGCCGTTGCCGGTGCGTCAGGTTTCGGTGGCTTTTCGTTGCGTAAAACGTCAACCACAGACAGGCGACAGGCCGTGCAGGATCCATTTTGTGCACGAGTTAGCGAAGGATAGCACTGTCGGATGGATTTTTGGAAGGGTGGTTTGGACGGCTGGGGTTTTTTGGCCATCGTTTATCTTAATTATGTGTCGTAGTTTTCGGTGAGTTGATATTTCGCTGCGGTCTGGCGTGCAGTTGGCAACCAGTTTCTATTTCGTGATCATGTTCTTTGTTTAGGTAAACCAAGGTCAGCCTTTACCTAGTAACTATAGGTAGTAAGTAATGAAATGCACTTAATGGACACTAAAAGATGATAAAAATGAGGTAATAGCTATTTCTCAAATTATTGTTTACCGTGTCGATGGTATGAAAAAAGCGTCTTATTTGGAAAACAGTAAAGAAAATGCAGTAACAAGTATCAACATTAACATTAAAAAGTAGACAAAAGGTTGTTTTCAAACTAGAAAACAAAAGAAGAGCATGAAAACTAATAAAAGGCGATAGAATACCCCAGAAAACTGTTCGTAAATGAGGAAATATAAGGGAAAATCTATAAGCCTCCAGTGAAGTAGTGTGTACACGAGAAGTCTATCGTCTAATGGACGGGCCCGTGCGCTCGTAAAACCATTATAATTCCCCACAAAATGACGCACTATTTATCTAGCAGGCGCTATCTTCTCGCACTGCCTGCGTCGAGATTCGAATCCTCGCACCGAAAATCCCTTCGGCTCCTGTTGCATACAGTGGGGGAAAGCTTTCCACTACCCCTCCCACCCACATACCCCCACTCCATCCACCAGCCAGTGCTTCCGTTGCGGTTGCTGCGGTCACCGTGGCTGTGTGGCAGACGAAATCACGACCAAACAAACGAAACACGGCGCCGGAAAATCTGAGACAATGTTCGGTGGCCATTGTATCGGAAGGTAAACCGTCCGGAAAGCACCTCCCGCTGGGACAGCGGGGTGGGACCGGGGGAAAACCAAAAATTACCATAACCAACTGGTTTCTGCTGTTCTGGCCTATAAATAGGCTCCCCTTTTTCATAATTGAGGTTAATTACCATTTCTGCTCTGGGTGCGAGCGCTGTCCCGCACAATGGCGAGGGCGAGATGCACGGCACGGTGTCGATCCGGTTATCCGGTGGGCCAAAAGTGGTCAGCAGGCGTAATGAATTCAACGGTGGCACCGGGTTTGCGAAGCCTCCGCACTGGGGGTGGGGCCTTCCCGAGAACGGAATCCGAAAAATCCCTGTCCCTTGGTTGTGGGGGGTTGTGGCAGCCTCTGGTGTCACGAACGGGCGACTCATTTTTCGCCAAGGCAACTAAACGGGGCGGCCTGCTCCTTCCCAAAACCGACCGTAAATATAAGCTTCTTAGATGTGGCCGTTTTCCGGCGTCCAGCAAGGAGACAGCTCGGTAGGCCCCAGCCGGAGCAGGTTGTTTCGAAAGCTAATTGATGGAAGATTACACAACACAACAACGGGCCAGTGGGGTGGGTGTTGGGTTTTTTTTGTGTGTGCCCCCTTGAAGCTCTTAAACGTTCCCAATTTCTGTCGGTAAAAGCTGTCACACAGCAAGCCACAAACCGGTCGTCCGGAAAGGGCTTTGGGGCGCCCGCGCGAGAGTCGGACGTCAAATAAATGCCAATGTTTGGCACGATTTACCTCCGCACGCATCGGGTGGCACACCGAACGCACGCAAACAGACCGTGCACGCAACCGAATTTATGTGCTGCTCTCTCGCTCTCTTTCCGCTCGGGGTGTGCGTGCGTTTATTTGTGGAACGGTCGGCTTTTTTTTTGTTTTCAAAAGGGTAAAGGATAATTTCACAAACCACAACCGGGCTCCGCGGTGAACTTTAAACGCTGTCTGCCCTTTTTTAATTACATTTAAACATTTAAACAGTGCCGGGGCACGGGGTCGTCATAATATGACCTATTTGCGTTGCTTACCGGGAACTGTTATCATTAGTTGGGAAAATGAAGGACACAAGTTTAACATTTTCACTCCACCGTGCGTGAACTTTAATTTCCATTTCAAATGTCTTTTATGCTATTTTTAGCGTTTTGCTAAAAACATTCCACTCCGTCGCGTCACGACACGTGACCATCACGAAACAATTAGCTCTTTGCTCGGATCGGTCCGACAATCCTTGCCGGCAACCTGCCGGGACCTCCCAGGGAAGGAAAAGTAATTGAATGTGGCCGTGTGTGACGCCTTAAGGTACACATGTATTAAGCACCGGATGGCAAATGTCCAACGGACCTTCATAAATATGCAATTTCTGGCTGGCTGGCTGGCCTTGCCCATTAACTAGATTACAAAGGACTCCGAGGCAGCCGCAAATCCAGGGGAATTCGCAACTGCCACAAGCACAGGCAGCACACAAACACCATCACACCCGGCGAGGGGGCGGATACTAAAATCAATTAACAGAAAATTTCCAACCCCACATACCAACACGCACGGTCCGGAAAACTTTTCACACCCCCATCCAGAGCCGGGGGGGAGGACGAGAAAATCATCAATGTAAAGTCGGACTTTGTAGTATTTGAGCACGTGTGTGTGTGTGTGTGTGCGACACGAGTACGAGATCCGATCGAAAAGGGCTAGACCGAGGTGGAATCAACGTGAGCGCTTCTTGGGCAACGCTACACTGTATAACAGCAGACACGGAGCGGAATGGCGTAAAAGTGCAAATAATCCGATCGGAATCGGTAAAGCAGCAGCAGCCAAGTGATCCAACAAATTCAATTAAAACCCCGACCCGCGTCTCTCCACGGCTCGGCATTTGCCCACCTTGGCAGCGATCGTCTGGAAGCAGATAGTTTCGTCTTATCCACAATCGGTAATCCGCTTTGCGCTGGAGAGCTGACGGGAAATCAGAAACCGCACTGTTTGTCTGTGGCAATTCATTAACTGTGATCATAAAATCGATTGCCGAGCTTGTAACGCTCGCAAGCTAATGAAGTCGAATGGGAAAGATTACTTTGTGTGTTGTGTTTGTTGATTTAAAAGGATATTTTCTTATGAGGAAGACACAGGAGCGCTCTCATTAGCTCCATCTCTATCATCACTTAAGCTTATTCCAAGATGGTGTTTAGATCCTTACTTCTTACTTCGTGCTTCGTGTACTGCAAGCGTGATAAGCGCTTCCTACACGTCCTATCGCTCAACTCCTTTCGCCCCAAAAAGCACGGAAAGCGAATAATTAAGTTAATATAGTTAATGGGAACGTTTCAAAAATTCATCACCCTATGTTGGGGACGCGTCCCGGCAGAATAGTGCGCAGCGGGCGATTTGTCATTTCCCCGTGAACGCGTCCCCCGATGAAGAAAGCAGAAGCATGGAAACCGTGTCACTTACGCTCCAGCAGTAGTAAATGAAGAAAGCTACTTCTCACAAAGCAGCTGCGTAGGTGTTGGAGGCAGCCTTTGGTAGTGTTGGGTGTTGGGTGTAATTATTCCCTGAAGCGAGCGCGCTCCCACAACACACACACACACAAACGGTGTCCCGAGCTTGGGCTTCCTTCCTCGCACCGGGAAAGACCGGAAAGTGGTCCGAAAATGGTGCGCTAATGAAGTTTACGCAGTATTTTTCAATAACGGACCTTCATAAATATGCAATTTCTGGCTGGCTGGCTGGCCTTGCCCATTAACTAGATTACAAAGGACTCCGAGGCAGCCGCAAATCCAGGGGAATTCGCAACTGCCACAAGCACAGGCAGCACACAAACACCATCACACCCGGCGAGGGGGCGGATACTAAAATCAATTAACAGAAAATTTCCAACCCCACATACCAACACGCACGGTCGGGAAAACTTTTCACACCCCCATCCACAGCCGGGGGGACGAGAAAATCATCAATGTAAAGTCGGACTTTGTAGTATTTGTAGTACGTGTGTGTGTGTGCGACACGAGTACGAGATCCGATCGAAAAGGGCTAGACCGAGGTGGAATCAACGTGAGCGCTTCTTGGGCAACGCTACACTGTATAACAGCAGACACGGAGCGGAATGGCGTAAAAGTGCAAATAATCCGATCGGAATCGGTAAAGCAGCAGCAGCCAAGTGAAGGGGGCAGGCGAACGTAAGGAAACGTGTAAGGGATGCTAAGGATCCTGTCACGCTGGCGAGTCGCGTAAGCAATAAAACGCGAGCTGCAGATGAAGCGCCTCGCTGTGAGTTGTGTTTAGAGCTTTTTTTCCTAACCCCAACTACTTTGAATGTGTGTTTTTTTTCATCGACCTGGAAAGTGGAATTTTCCACCAACACATCGCGCTCCGTTTCATCACGATAGCGAGCAATTTCTTGCCATGAGCACTGCTTTGGAAGCTGCTGATGCACGTAACGTCGTTAGTGTCAACCTTCCGACGACGGGCCATGACCCGCTCGCGGATGCTGATCATTAACCGTTTTTCCAAATCGTTTGGGTGTAATTTGATTACAAACTTTCGAGAGGTAGCAGCAGCAGCATCCGCCGGTGTGGATGCAGCAGCCGTTGTTAAGTAATTTAAATGAGTGCCACAGCACTTATCTTGAAACGTCCTTCCCGAAAGGACGGACCCGTTTAGATGATCAGCAAAGGTCCGCGCACTTACCTGAAAGAGAGACAGAGAAAGGAAAAAAGAAGCGTAAGGAAAATGTACAAGTCACAACGATAATTCTCTTGCGCGAAAACACATTGCAGTAAGAAAAGCAGGAGAGAGAGAAAAAAGCGAAACGAAATGGTTGGCTTCCCTTTCGGAGGGCAATCGCGCCACGCGCTGAGATGAAATGGAATGGGTTATAAAATTTAAATTCAACGCCGCATAACGCTGCCTGATTACAAAATGCGTCAATTACGTGGCGTTTGCCGACACAGCGGGGCAAATGGATGGTTCCTAAATGATGCAATTTCACGAAAATTTGAATCGAAAAACCGGTGCTAGATCGATATCTTTTCCATCCCGATCGTCGCCATTGCCGATGTGAGAAGCGAGAAACAAGTGCTCTATCAGCACTTATCCAATTGAAGATGTGAAAAATGTTCAGAATTTGCTTCCTTCGGATGGGTTTTCCTCCAGCACTTGCCTTGCATTTTATAGTTTCAGTAGATCATATCAAGATTCAAAAGCGACACAATTATAGGATATGTTCAGGTTGATGCTTGATGTCAAAAAAACGATCTAAATTCAATAAAACTAATCGAAAATGATGCTGCTTTTATCATTTTGTAATGATAACTTTTATTTCACGTGACATTATTTGCTGCCATCGATTTTCACACAAAAATTGTAATGCATTACATTATACAAGGAATAAAAACAGAACACATTCGAATGTGACCGACTTTACACTCCACTACAAACGCGGCTAGTGGCAAAATTGAATTTCGTAAGTAAATTACGATCTAATAGAATAATAATTAAACTTCACGACACGCTAGGAAAAAAGTTTCCGTCTGGCACTCGACCTGTCATTTGCTTCAGTCTCTCGAGCTGCGCTGAACTCAACTTTAGCGGCTGCGATCGGCGGAGAACGCCATGTCGAAGTTCATGTCGAAGTCTCTCTCTCACTCGACTGATTACAATGCCGAAGTGGATTCACATTGGAC
>KZ071512.1:61188-73301 GCA_002091845.1 Anopheles cracens | reverse complement strand
AAAGGGAATATGGTATCGATCGCGTTGTACGAATCACGTCAGTAGCGCCAAAAATATTTTTACGTCGGTGCAGTCCCAAATCTATTTGATATGCGTTTTGCAAGTAGATCACACATTCTGACTCAAATATTGGTATTTTTATGAAACGTTCTACTCAGTCTTTACTAACATATCTTAAGGTATCTTGGAGCATAATCTATTTGAAGCCAGATTTTAAGATGACTTTGACTGTATCCACGATGTTGTCCACGAAACAAATTTTTCGAAAATTGGCACAATAATGAATCATCACACACTGGTTACTGGTTTATTTTGATTACTTTTCATAGGCACAAAGTTTAACTTACTAATGCTTTTTCATCTTCGCTGTTGCCATTACCTTTTTTTCTGTTCCGCGTACACTACGAAATGCGCAACGAGAGCAACCGTAGTTCCTCACTACACACCTAGAATCGACTGAGATCCCTGTACGCTCATGTTGCGCTGTAAATCACCGTATCGAAACATAAATCAAGTGGCGGCATATTCTATAATTTGCCTTAATTTATGGTACCCCTGTACATTCGCACTGGAACTCGTTTCAATCGCGTACCAAATTGCGTAACAACATTCCCAGTGCCCGTCAATGGCGTTAAGCTCTTTCAAAGCATCGGCACGAGCTGGTTCCACTAATGTAAAGAATTATCTTTTCAATTATCGAAATTTCCAGCGAGCACCATAAATCGCTACGCTGCCGCGCACACCGTTGCACGAATGCCACGTCACTCGAACGCACCACCCGAGGCCGATTCGCGCACCGATTTATGCTCCGCTGACAGTTGAACTCTATTAAACATTTTCTTGCGAGTAATAAACCACTTCATGCGCTAGATCCCGACGTCCCGGCGCTCGCTTCCAGCCCACGGAAGCCCTTTTCGCGGAGGTGAATAAATGCGGGACTACAGCTCCGAACCATGCCCCGAGAACAAAACCGGCAGCGAAGGCATTGCCATCCCTGGAGGATCTATTCATCGAGTGCTTCTTTTCCTGCCAGTCCAAATCTCGCAGCGAGTAAAGTGCTCGGGTACTGGACCTTGGACGGGAAAAATTGTCGAACCAGCACCGACGCCGATACTTGAGTCGACAAGCCAGCAACACAATTTTCAACAGTTTTGTTCAGCCTTGCTGGCCACCAGCGTGCTTCGGTTTTGGAGGGTTTGTGGCAAATTTTCGGCCGCTCGTGTCAGGTGGTTGCTGCTCCAGAAATGAAAGCCGGAAGCAATTAACGCCAAGGTTAGCGGGGTTTGAGCGACTGCTCAATTAAACTCATTAAACCAACAATATTTTCCTTTTTTATGTGTACCAAGTCAACCCAAAACATACCGTAATGTAAGCGTTCTTATACAATGCAAGAAAGATCTTTTCATTCTACTTTGTAATGAAAATATGGAGTTATTTCATGGAAGAAAAATAAATAAATACAAGGCTCTGTTTTGGTTTTAGTATGCAAGGTTATGGAGGCATTTTTCCATTGTCTAGTATGTTTAAATACAGTTCACGATACAATCAAATTGCAAAGGAACTTGTAGTCAATTTACTTTTCAGTTTTATTTTAAATGATCTGTATAATTTGTATTATCTTTGTCATCTGTTTTCATTTCTTGATGAAAAATAAAGTACTTGGTCGTATATACATTTTGATAGTGATTTTGGACCATCGGTTAAAGTTTTTTTTCTTTTGACCATATGGTTTCGAGTTGAAGAATATGTGTATCACTAATACATTCTGCTGTTCAGGCATTATTTCAGTTTTATTATTTATTTATATATTGATTGATTTATTGATTTATTTGCAAAGATAAGACCGCTTGGATGGTGAAACAAAGAGTACTTAAAAACGAACTTAAACTTATGTACATAAAAGCTATGAACACTAAGGACAAGGATAGAAGCGGAAAGGAAGGAATAGATTAGGTAGGGAATGAAGAAGAAGTTTGGATAGAACTGAGGGAAAGAAGTCCGGAAGGACGAAATGGAGGAATAGAAAACAAAAACGAAGAAGAAGGAATGTTAGCAAATGGCGGTATTTTGCTGTTGAAGTAGATTTACACTAGAATAGATGTACAGAAGGTAAAAGACAGGTTGGCAACATTCGGATTGTATTTTAGAAGAATCTAACAAACTAACAAAGTGATATATGCTAACACAAACAACGAGATATGTGCGTTATGCACACATTTTCCATTCATTGTACTACTGCATATCACAACGAGGTGTAAGTCAGTTATAAAAACCCCATATATCTATTAGAACCTTTGGATATTCTTTAGAAAAGATTATTGTTATCGTAGTACAACAGGATAAAAATAACAATTGCGAAATTTGGGTGATGACTGATTGACTGACAATTCCAAAGACTTTAACACAATACAAGTCGACCTGAAAAGCATATCGTGTCCGATATTGTTACCGTAATTTATGCATAGAGTTTAAAATATTCGTTGTATATAAAAATCCCAGTTGGTCTCAAATACAATTAACGGAGTGTAATTAGGTGATGATTGACAAAAGTATGTTCGAAACTTTTTTTAAATTAATTTGAACGTACGAATACCTTGAATTTTGAAGAAATTTGGAGTTTAACGATATCATTTACAATCTTAAAATATTATAACACAAAAACCTTCCAAGACCATATTTATATTCATACTACGAAAGCTCTAAATTGAATTCGAACTATTGATGATTAATTCAAAACGCAGTTAAATCAAATCTTTCCCTTTTATCGTTAACATTGTTATAAGTTGTTCGCAGCAACCACATTTCACCACAACGCGTTCGCTTTTTCGTTCATCTAATTATCGTAGAAAAATCTCCCTAAGGTGCTTAGCAATGATTGACTAGCCACCTATTCCCTGCCGTCCGCGTTGTGTTCCACTTGACTCCCGGGTTTGGCCTCTTGGCCTTTTTTTTATTTCTTGTGCTCTCGCTCATGATTTGACGACATTTGACCACCACCAACGTCGAATTGAGAAATTAAAAATTTATTTTCAATTTCATCAACGCTCACTTTACCGTCGGAAATACGCCTCCGGGGCGCTTTCCGTGCCGGATCACCTTTTACCGACTGTAGCACCATTTTCTAGCATTTTCCCGGCGCGCGGCCACAACGCCCAGTTTTATCGTGTCCCTTTTCAGTTCTGCGGTATTTTCTATGTTTTCTTATCGCTTCTCGGGTGCTTCGGTGATTTCTATTGTTACCGTCTACTAGCGCAAATATTGTTTCTAGCGGCATGTCTTAGCGCAAGCGGCTGCTTCGGTTGGTGATTGAAAAAAGATGTTTTTATGGTGTACTTTTGAGCAAGAAAAAGAAACACACCTAGAGCAATAGAAACGAAACAATCATCCGCCCGGGTCCACCAGCGACACAGTTCTAGTAATCTTTAATAAATAAAAGGCCTCAAATTGTCCCTAGCTGCATAAAATATTCGCCAGCACTGCTCGCTTAAGTCATCGCCGCTGAGACGAGACGATGATGAACTTTCTTTTTCTATTTCCCTTCCGCTGCCGGCTAGAGCAATAGAAACGAAACAATCATCCGCCCGGGTCCACCAGCGACACAGTTCTAGTAATCTTTAATAAATAAAAGGCCTCAAATTGTCCCTAGCTGCATAAAATATTCGCCAGCACTGCTCGCTTAAGTCATCGCCGCTGAGACGAGACGATGATGAACTTTCTTTTTCTATTTCCCTTCCGCTGCCGGCAGCGACAAAACTCACCGGGGGCTGGTGGATTTCTTCAGGGAAAACTCGTGGCAAGTATAACATTCCTCATAATAACAGCGACTGGACGGAGCGGGCTAGGTGTATGTTTATTTTTCGTTTGCCCATTTCTAAGCTATCGGCAATGAATGGTTCATTTTTCGACGTTTCAACTCGGCAGCACCCTGGGAGGAGTGTTCCCGATTCGTTTTGGGTGGGATAGAGCATTTTCTAGATTGGGATATTGAGAACCGATACAATCATCGTTCAAAATGACAATGCCGGACGGGATGTACTTCATTTGGATGGAGTTTTATTTTCGGGGAAATATACGCAGCGTCTCGGTTTACGCTTGTTTCTCGTGCTGTTCAATCAAATGCCTCTCAGCAAAGTTAAGATAGGATAGGATTTGTAAAGTCTCCTTTTTCGCTGTTACTTTATCGTTTACTTTACCATTAACATTGAGCTTCATTAATTATTGTAAAAGCTAAATTGATTAAACATAACATAGCAATATAACCATATATAAACATATCGTAAAAATATATCTTTTTCAACATTGTCAACAACACTTCGATAACTGATCAGTTTGGTTAAAGGTATGAATGTTGAAAAAGTACTAGGTGAAAAAGTCCAAAAGTCATCAGTATTTGCCACACACTTCATTGAATTTATAAAAACTGCCCAACCAGAGTATTTAACACTAACGATCAAATCTGGTGTCAATTGACACTTTTGAAACTTTGAGCATCGATAACTCGAAAACGGTTAGAGATATTGGCAAACGGTTTTCACCCAAAGTCTTATATTTAAGCAATTTTTTAAAGGATTTTCGAAAATTTTCAAATCTTATTTCAAATCCAATTTTCAAATGCAAATCGAAGTGTCAATTGACACCTAGAAGGCTATTTTTGGCATTTGATGACCGATTGGGTCATTTTCTAGAACTCGGGCTCCAAAAATGTTTACGTATAGTTCTGAGGGTTTTAAAATTTTTGACTTCGGCGGATGTTTACTTGAGAGAGCCTGTGGAGCAAACGAGACGGAGTAGGGTCACAAACTCGACGGATTATAAAACTAGAATAGTTTGCGCACAACTGGTGAAAGTTTCAGCCCCATCGGTCAACAAATGCCAAAAATAGCCTTCTAGGTGTCAATTGACACTATGATTTGCACCTAAGGAGTATTCAGTCCATTTGACCGTAAGTGTTAAACGTTCATTTACGGCAAACCTAGTTTTGATTACATTTTTTAAACGTGACTTTAACATAGTTTTTATTTTGCAACAGTTTAAAATAGAATCCACTTAAACCATCTAAGCAAATATGTATAACGTTAAAGATGCATTGAGAGATTTGACAAAGCTGGCAGGATAAAAATTCAAGTAGCTCCGAAGCAAGGCAAAACCTCTTTACTTCCCACTTACGAACCGACCCGCTAGCGAGCGTCACAACTTCTGTTTTCTTTCGCGAAAGTTGGCGAAAATTTAATTACTCTCCTCGAGTGAGTTCAAGAGCAAACCGAAACGGAAAAAGGCAAACCTATCGCCGACTGCTGCTACCGGGTGTGCCTTTCACGGTGCCAGGTTTCGACCAGGTTGCGTGGGGTTGTTTTTCCACCCGAAACCCGGTTGCGAATGTTGAATCATTTCACTCGGACCAACGTTAAAGTTCGGGAAGCAAAATTTACGAATGCGCAAGGAAGCACCGGCGAAGGCGATAGTCGGCATTAGGGAACCGGAAATAGGGGAGTTAAAAAATGTGACTGAAATAAATTATGGCGACTGGGTTGCAGCGCTCCGGGCAGGGTGTAGGTGGCGGGATTACTCTCTGCAAGCACCAACACCACTACGATCAACGAATGAGAAAATGGCATTTGGAGAAACAATGACAAAATATATCAACAATCATTTGTGTATTGCACCGAAGCATATCAAGATATCACTGATTTATTGATGTTTGATATTTTAGTAATATAGAGTTTTACTAATTTATAATTCAAAAAGAAAATGTGTAAAGGGACGTTAGTGAATAAAACATCAAAGAAATCACATGAAAAAATGAATTGCTGAGCAAAACAAAAAGAAAGAGACTAAAGACAAGAACCACAATCATTATTATTATTATTATCCATATCTATTAACGTGGTCTGTCTTGAGGCTTAACACACAACAAACTTAAAACAAACCAGGTCTTAAAAACTCACATAATTATAATAGCGCCAGGAAAAATGAGACAAAAAAATATATAATTTACTTACAAGCTAAAAACCGAAAAAGTAGGCTTAATAAGTTGTTTTAGATTATTATTGTTCGCAAGGAAGGTCTTCCCTTTTGTTGCCATCTTACCGGAATTACCCTAACAACCTTTCAAACTTTATTATCCGAGATAATTTACTTAACCTTTTCTTGACAAAAGCAACTTCATTGGTTTCCTGAGTCATTGATTTTCTTTCCGTCGTCATTGCGGAACCTTTCCACACTAAGCAGCCTCCTTCCATTCGATGCAACTGTCACGCAGGAACGTGGACGAACCGCCTGCCTCAAAGTTTCAAATTAAAATTAACCCTTTGCGTCCACACTTTACAACTTGTCGACCTCAACCGGAAAAGGCTTACGAAAATTAGCCCCAGCGAAGACGACTCAAGACAATCACAAAACCTTTACCGAGATGGTAAGCAGCATAAGGAGCACGGGTGAATTAACGGTGACTTTTCTGCACCTCCTTCCCGCTGCTACCGTTTGCAGGATGTTGTCCACGAATTGTTACGACTCTCACCCCAGACCGACTGTCTCTTTGCACAACTTCTGTTTTCTTTCGCGAAAGTTGGCGAAAATTTAATTACTCTCCTCGAGTGAGTTCAAGAGCAAACCGAAACGGAAAAAGGCAAACCTATCGCCGACTGCTGCTACCGGGTGTGCCTTTCACGGTGCCAGGTTTCGACCAGGTTGCGTGGGGTTGTTTTTCCACCCGAAACCCGGTTGCGAATGTTGAATCATTTCACTCGGACCAACGTTAAAGTTCGGGAAGCAAAATTTACGAATGCGCAAGGAAGCACCGGCGAAGGCGATAGTCGGCATTAGGGAACCGGAAATAGGGGAGTTAAAAAATGTGACTGAAATAAATTATGGCGACTGGGTTGCAGCGCTCCGGGCAGGGTGTAAGTGGCGGGATTACTCTCTGCAAGCACCAACACCACTACGATCAACGAATGAGAAAATGGCGTTTGGAGAAACAATGACAAAATATATCAACAATCATTTGTGTATTGCACCGAAGCATATCAAGATATCACTGATTTATTGATGTTTGATATTTTAGTAATATAGAGTTTTACTAATTTATAATTCAAAAAGAAAATGTGTAAAGGGACGTTAGTGAATAAAACATCAAAGAAATCACATGAAAAAATGAATTGCTGAGCAAAACAAAAAGAAAGAGACTAAAGACAAGAACCACAATCATTATTATTATTATTATCCATATCTATTAACGTGGTCTGTCTTGAGGCTTAACACACAACAAACTTAAAACAAACTAGGTCTTGAAAACTCACATAACTATAATAGCGCCAGGAAAAATGAGACAAAAAAATATATAATTTACTTACAAGCTAAAAACCGAAAAAGTAGGCTTAATAAGATGTGAAATAGGGAAAAGGGGAGAAGGAAAACTTTGCGGTTCGAGAAAAAAGAAAAAAACCTGCACCATCGCGAAAGAAGGACGTTTCTAGTGGAAATAGTAGCAGTAGTAGTAGTTGTTGTTGTAGTAATTTGACTTCTTTTGACTTTCTCGGTATCTAATCTTTTGGTACAGTCTATTTCCAACCAAAATTAAAATGTTCTTGGAAATGGAGAAGGAGTTGTTTGACATTCGTGGTCCTGCTGGCTCAGGAATAGAATCAACTAGAGGTTAAGTGTATGCAGTATACATACATGTGCTGTTTAGAGGTTAAGTCTGTGTGTTAGTGAACGCGAAAAATTATAAGTGTGTCGATTCCTGTATCGTAACCATTTTTGATATTTGTGGATTTTTTCTTCTCTCAATTAATTATTTTGCTTAGTTCTTTAAGCTGAGATATGAGCTCGAAATTATCGGTTTGAAATATAAATTGAACACTCATATAAGATAAATAGGCTTTACTGTTACTGAAATATTTTAGTTTACGCATTTTTTTGCATTTTTAGATGAGATTGATACATTCGTGACGTTCAGAACTACCAACTCCAAATTGATGGGAAAAAGTGAAACAGCACGATCCCATCGTCTCGGCGAGGTCGAGCGAAAGGCCAGCTGAAACGGGAGCAACAAAAAACAAAACAAATTAATACGTGGTCTAGGCTCGTTAGAGTAAAATCATGACCGGAATTCATATGTGCTAAATGTGCGGGACTGGTTGGGTTTGCTTTACTTTTCACTCTCCTTCTATTTATCTCTTTCTCTCTCTCTCTCTCTCGCTCTCCTTTTTCCTTTTCCATAGAGTAGAGTGAAGAAAACATCGAGAAAAAGCGTGATGCTTTTCCGTCGCCATATCTTTGTGTTAAGTAAAAACCCGAAAGAAGGACGTGTCTAGTGGAAATAGTAGCAGTAGTAGTAGTTGTTGTTGTAGTAGTTTGACTTCTTTTGACTTTCTCGGTATCTAATCTTTTGGTACAGTTTATTTCCAACCAAAATTAAAATGTTCCTGGAAATGGATAAGGAGTTGTTTGACATTCGTGGTCCTGCTGGCTCAGGAATAGAATCAACTAGAGGTTAAGTGTATGCAGTATACATACATGTGCTGTTTAGAGGTTAAGTCTGTGTGTTAGTGAACGCGAAAAATTATAAGTGTGTCGATTCCTGTATCGTAACCATTTTTGATATTTGTGGATTTTTTCTTCTCTCAATTAATTATTTTGCTTAGTTCTTTAAGCTGAGATATGAGCTCGAAATTATCGGTTTGAAATATAAATTGAAGGCAGGATAAAAATTCAAGTAGCTCCGAAGCAAGGCAAAACCTCTTTACTTCCCACTTACGAACCGACCCGCTAGCGAGCGTAGCATTTGCGAACAAATCATATTTTCGGAAAGATTTCAATTACCTGTGCTTATAGCGGAGACACCATGACAGGCGAACGTCGTACACACCGACGTTCTGCTGGTTTTTTGTTTCGATTTTTGCTCTCCCGCTCTCGGTTTTCTCGCAAAACCCTCCGTGATCTTTTGATCAAACTTACTACGCAAACTACCGCCCCGGAAAGTCGGCTGGTGGCACGTGGCCTGCATGGTCGCAGGCCCGTATGTTTGTGCTCATTGGAGCACACACGACTGTGAACGCGAATGGGTAGCAAGTTCCTCCACGGGAGGTCCTGCCGGGAACGATCAGTGCCCGCGTACGTGTGCGAGTGAGTGTGTCAGGAAAATGTGACAACTGAGCGCTAAGCTGACACAAACATGGCCGGAAAGCATAATTTCAACAGATGGAACAGCGGCAAGATGTCCAAATTGATGGGAAAAAGTGAAACAGCACGATCCCATCGTCTCG
Source organism: Anopheles cracens (assembly GCA_002091845.1). Lineage (NCBI taxonomy): Eukaryota > Metazoa > Arthropoda > Insecta > Diptera > Culicidae > Anopheles > Anopheles cracens. Next base: position 64,038 of record KZ071512.1, on the reverse strand, counting down.
GCGAGGTCGAGCGAAAGGCCAGCTGAAACGGGAGCATAACATCAAATGGTAGGATAAATGTAAAAATATACTCAAAGTATAAGCTGAAAGCCAAATAGTTTCTCAAATAGCTCAAACAGTGACATAACTGTTTTCAAGTGTTTGAAAAACTTCATGTATAGATATGGTATAACACATTTTGAGGCAGTTTTAGTATTGATATGCAAAATTAAAGTTCGTTTATATGGTTTTTTTAAGTATGTCGAACGAATCAAACAGGAGATCCACTTCATTTCACTTAATCTTTACAATTCCACAGCATCTTGCAGCGAGTTTTCTTGTAAAACGTTTTCCCACCTCATCCGGCTCACGTTTTCTGCGCTTTACTCCACACCAGAGAAAAATAAAAACGGACAGCTCTTAAAATAAACATAGCTGCCGGTGGTTTGAAGCTCTCTGCAAGCACCAACACCACTACGATCAACGAATGAGAAAATGGCGTTTGGAGAAACAATGACAAAATATATCAACAATCATTTGTGTATTGCACCGAAGCATATCAAGATATCACTGATTTATTGATGTTTGATATTTTAGTAATATAGAGTTTTACTAATTTATAATTCAAAAAGAAAATGTGTAAAGGGACGTTAGTGAATAAAACATCAAAGAAATCACATGAAAAAATGAATTGCTGAGCAAAACAAAAAGAAAGAGACTAAAGACAAGAACCACAATCATTATTATTATTATTATCCATATCTATTAACGTGGTCTGTCTTGAGGCTTAACACACAACAAACTTAAAACAAACTAGGTCTTGAAAACTCACATAACTATAATAGCGCCAGGAAAAATGAGACAAAAAAATATATAATTTACTTACAAGCTAAAAACCGAAAAAGTAGGCTTAATAAGATGTGAAATAGGGAAAAGGGGAGAAGGAAAACTTTGCGGTTCGAGAAAAAAGAAAAAAAACAAAAAAAACAAAAAACAACAAGACACACCTAGATCGGTAATAATACAAAACAGACAAGGAATGTGGAGTCATTATCTAGAAGACAAAAGACGAGAACGAAAAGAAGCAAGAGATGAATTGAAATCAAAAGAAGTAGAGAAGGAGTTGAAATGTCGCATGCAGACAGAGTTCAAAGCCACTTGAATATATACGCAACACCTACCAATACTGTTGTAGTTGGTTTGTGATGTCTTCCCTTTTCCTAGGTGTGACAGTCTAATTTTTACCATCATCCATGGTTAGTCAGTCTTATCTAGGGAGAGGCAGTCCAGATGGGATTGTGATACCTATTCTGGCATGTGAAGGTCGTCGCCACTACTACTACACTATCCGGTAGCCTCATGATTTGTTATGTGCAGATGTATTAATATAAGAATAATTAAGGGGTTTAAATGCGAATAGCGAATAGAGCAGTAATACCATCAACTAAACTAATTGATTTGAACGAGCGACATGCTTCACATAAAAGTCACATAAAAGTCGCATACACAAACACATATACATAGACAAATTCTTTTATACACAGACACGAAAATAAAACAGTATACTTTATGTAATAATTTTATTGAAAAGTTCTTCGTTTAACACCGGTCTTAAACTCGCGTCTATCTTCGTCCGTGGTCAGCCGTGACACCGAGATGTTTAAGTTGGCATTTTAAATGCTAGAAGTTTGACTGACTAAACGTGGGGAAAGACTCATTGTGCAGCGATCATTTGCGAAGAAAGGAAGAAAGTAGTTTTTAAATTGATAACACTGCCCAATCTGGTGTTGGGATGAGCTTATAGGGCGGCAAGTAATCCGATATGGTGAAAAACATAAATAGAGTAGCAATTATTGTGCTTCATAGATTTATTTATCCTTGCGCACACATACGGTCTGTCCAACCGAATGCCATTAAAAGGAAGTCTATTGACATCTAGATGGCTATTACTACTATGAAGGCGCCATTTGGGCTGAGCTTTACATCAATGTTCTACTCCACTACAAACCTTTAACCTTCATTGGAAAACGGATATGACTTAAAAGCGGTTACCGAATAGATATCATACAACTTCGGTAACGTGACTTCGGTAACGGTTGAACTGAGTGTCATATGTTTATTCCGCGAAAATTTCAGCTTGCTGCGAACTGAGCAACTAAACTGATTGTATGACACTATGACACTGAAATTATAACCTAATCTGTCCACAAATGGTCAAACTTGAATAATCACTATTGATAAAACATTTAAAATTTTGCAAATCTAATAAATGACACATTATGACACAGTTAGTTGCAAATTACGTCATGTTTTATTAATCTTTTCATTCTTTTTCGTCTTCAGTTTCTACTGAACCATTGGTATATAAACTGGTACAGCAATCACAGATCGAATCGAGCAATGTCTAAGACATATTGCGTCGTTGAAGAATAATTAAGGGGTTTAAATGCGAATAGCGAATAGAGCAGTAATACCATCAACTAAACTAATTGATTTGAACGAGCGACATGCTTCACATAAAAGTCACATAAAAGTCGCATACACAAACACATATACATAGACAAATTCTTTTATACACAGACACGAAAATAAAACAGTATACTTTATGTAATAATTTTATTGAAAAGTTCTTCGTTTAACACCGGTCTTAAACTCGCGTCTATCTTCGTCCGTGGTCAGCCGTGAACTCTTTCTGCCCAGCTGTCCCTCCGTCAAACTGTCATTCTGTCAAACTGTCAGGCTGTTTGTTGACCTTTTCTTCATTCTCTAGCTATCTCTCTCCATCCACACCAACACCACACGGCCTCTCCTGACTACATTTTTCGCCTCGAAAGAATTACTTCGTCTACATGATCTCCTCTTCGTCTACAT
>KZ071512.1:41169-59347 GCA_002091845.1 Anopheles cracens | reverse complement strand
AAAAGTTGTCAGTGAAGCGTAGGTTGATCTAGCGTACAATATAGTTATGAGAAGCGCATGAAAAGGCCCTGACGGATTCTGTCAGTTTGAAAAAGGTGCTTAACAAAATTAGGAAACCTTCTGTGAATGTTCCTAACGAAAAAAAAAATGTATTTGAATTACTTTGTCAGCGAGCATTATGCCAGCGCAACCTTTTTGTAGTGTAAGGAAAATGTTTTCTACCTTTTTATTTTCTGTCAACATTTTCAAAGTCTTTCATAGTGAAATTTTTAAGTTCAAGCAGTGATAACACACGTTTAGATAGGTTACACGCTTCAGTTGTTTCACAATTGTTGCGTTAAAGCTTTTTACTATTGTTATTGAATATTTTCATGAAAAATGTAACGTGTAACAGATGTGTTTATCGTTGTCGCTATCTTTTGCCGTTGCACCGACAACAATGCATGCTTTGCTCCATTTCCATGTGACAACATAAATCAACAGCAACAACCCACCAGGCGCCTCCATGGCCAACAGAGTCATAACACCTAATCTAGTAGCGGCTTTCGAAACACCAGCAAACAACCGCAAGTCAGCATCTTAAAAGTCACTCCGGTGTCACTTTCAAACCGTTCCGATCCCAGACAGTGTGCAGACCAAATCAAATTCGCCTTTGGGCGACATTCGAACGTTATGAGCCGAGGCAGCTTGGGACAAGTCAGATACGGCCATCCTAGCCAAACGACCATCCAAACGGACCACGGTATCTCTCCGAACATAGCTTCCGTGCTTGCGAATGCAACAATCTTCTTTTAACTAGTTTCTCTGTTTTAGATTATTATTGTTCGCAAGGAAGGTCTTCCCTTTTGTTGCCATCTTACCGGAATTACCCTAACAACCTTTCAAACTTTATTATCCGAGATAATTTACTTAACCTTTTCTTGACAAAAGCAACTTCATTGGTTTCCTGAGTCATTGATTTTCTTTCCGTCGTCATTGCGGAACCTTTCCACACTAAGCAGCCTCCTTCCATTCGATGCAACTGTCACGCAGGAACGTGGACGAACCGCCTGCCTCAAAGTTTCAAATTAAAATTAACCCTTTGCGTCCACACTTTACAACTTGTCGACCTCAACCGGAAAAGGCTTACGAAAATTAGCCCCAGCGAAGACGACTCAAGACAATCACAAAACCTTTACCGAGATGGTAAGCAGCATAAGGAGCACGGGTGAATTAACGGTGACTTTTCTGCACCTCCTTCCCGCTGCTACCGTTTGCAGGATGTTGTCCACGAATTGTTACGACTCTCACCCCAGACCGACTGTCTCTTTGCACAACTTCTGTTTTCTTTCGCGAAAGTTGGCGAAAATTTAATTACTCTCCTCGAGTGAGTTCAAGAGCAAACCGAAACGGAAAAAGGCAAACCTATCGCCGACTGCTGCTACCGGGTGTGCCTTTCACGGTGCCAGGTTTCGACCAGGTTGCGTGGGGTTGTTTTTCCACCCGAAACCCGGTTGCGAATGTTGAATCATTTCACTCGGACCAACGTTAAAGTTCGGGAAGCAAAATTTACGAATGCGCAAGGAAGCACCGGCGAAGGCGATAGTCGGCATTAGGGAACCGGAAATAGGGGAGTTAAAAAATGTGACTGAAATAAATTATGGCGACTGGGTTGCAGCGCTCCGGGCAGGGTGTAGGTGGCGGGATTACTCTCTGCAAGCACCAACACCACTACGATCAACGAATGAGAAAATGGCGTTTGGAGAAACAATGACAAAATATATCAACAATCATTTGTGTATTGCACCGAAGCATATCAAGATATCACTGATTTATTGATGTTTGATATTTTAGTAATATAGAGTTTTACTAATTTATAATTCAAAAAGAAAATGTGTAAAGGGACGTTAGTGAATAAAACATCAAAGAAATCACATGAAAAAATGAATTGCTGAGCAAAACAAAAAGAAAGAGACTAAAGACAAGAACCACAATCATTATTATTATTATTATCCATATCTATTAACGTGGTCTGTCTTGAGGCTTAACACACAACAAACTTAAAACAAACTAGGTCTTGAAAACTCACATAACTATAATAGCGCCAGGAAAAATGAGACAAAAAAATATATAATTTACTTACAAGCTAAAAACCGAAAAAGTAGGCTTAATAAGATGTGAAATAGGGAAAAGGGGAGAAGGAAAACTTTGCGGTTCGAGAAAAAAGAAAAAAAAGAAGAAAAAAAACAAAAAACAACAAGACACACCTAGATCGGTAATAATACAAAACAGACAAGGAATGTGGAGTCATTATCTAGAAGACAAAAGACGAGAACGAAAAGAAGCAAGAGATGAATTGAAATCAAAAGAAGTAGAGAAGGAGTTGAAATGTCGCATGCAGACAGAGTTCAAAGCCACTTGAATATATACGCAACACCTACCAATACTGTTGTAGTTGGTTTGTGATGTCTTCCCTTTTCCTAGGTGTGACAGTCTAATTTTTACCATCATCCATGGTTAGTCAGTCTTATCTAGGGAGAGGCAGTCCAGATGGGATTGTGATACCTATTCTGGCATGTGAAGGTCGTCGCCACTACTACTACACTATCCGGTAGCCTCATGATTTGTTATGTGCAGATGTATTAATATATTTGAAATTTTATAATAAATTTGTCCACCAACAAGGTCAAATAAGATCAGCTGCTTAAAACTAACTTATAGAGTAGGTTAAAAACACGGAGAAGTGAAAAGAGGAGTAACATCGAAATAACACAAATAATTAAGATATCAGTCATGGCAGGAGGTTTGTAAACAATATATTAGACAAAATTAACATCAAATGGTAGGATAAATGTAAAAATATACTCAAAGTATAAGCTGAAAGCCAAATAGTTTCTCAAATAGCTCAAACAGTGACATAACTGTTTTCAAGTGTTTGAAAAACTTCATGTATAGATATGGTATAGCACATTTTGAGGCAGTTTTAGTATTGATATGCAAAATTAAAGTTCGTTTATATGGTTTTTTTAAGTATGTCGAACGAATCAAACAGGAGATCCACTTCATTTCACTTAATCTTTACAATTCCACAGCATCTTGCAGCGAGTTTTCTTGTAAAACGTTTTCCCACCTCATCCGGCTCACGTTTTCTGCGCTTTACTCCACACCAGAGAAAAATAAAAACGGACAGCTCTTAAAATAAACATAGCTGCCGGTGGTTTGAAGTACGAAGGAAATTCGATTTTCAGTCCAGATTTCCAGAGCGCCGCCCCCGACGCACGCTCCCCATCATCGCTCAGGCTGTCAAGAAGTCTAATCAAGGTGCGATCGGTTCAGCGTTAGCGCCGGTGTGCAGCTAGCGGCTCGGAGATGGCTCGTGCCACACGGATCACCGGCAAAGACGCCTCGCCGGCGCATGGAACATAATTTCTTTAACATCATCGCTAACTAAACATGGAAAACGAAGCAGCGGTTCCGACTTGCTGCGGACAGCTGAAGCGGAAATCGTTCAAGAACCGGGTGGCGAAATAACATCGTTTCACTGGCTGATGATACATTCTTCCGTTCGGCAGGAAATGAAGTTGACTTATTGTACGGGCAAACAAGGCGAAGGTGTGCCATTGTTGGAGCGAAATTCCGCCTTCACGGAAGCTCGACGAATACACGGTTGAGAAGAGAGAGAGAGAGAGAGAGAGAGAGAGCAAGCTGAAATTTTCGCGGAATAAACATATGACACTCAGTTCAACCGTTACCGAAGTCACGTTACCGAAGTTGTATGATATTTATTCGGTAACCGCTTTAAAGTCATATCCGTTTTCGAATGAAGGTTAAAGGTTTGTAGTGGAGTAGAAAATTGATGTAAAGCTCAGCCCAAATGGCGCCTTCATAGTAGTAATAGCCTTCTAGACGTCAATAGACTTCCTTTTAATGGCATTCGGTTGGACAGACCGTATGTGTGCACAAGGATAAATAAATCTATGAAGCACAATAATTGCTACTCTATTTGTGTTTTTCACCATATTGGATTACTTGCCGCCCTATAAGCTCATCCCAACACCAGATTGGACAGTGTTATCAATTTAAAAACTACTTTCTTCCTTTCTTCGCAATTGATCGCTGCACAATGAGTCTTTCCCCACGTTTAGTCAGTCAAACTTCTAGCATTTAAAATGCCAACTTAAACATCTCGGTGACCTGGTCCGCAGCCATTTACTCATTCTCCTTGACCAATGAAACTTGACTGTATGACGAAGCTGCAGTCAATCTGGAGTCACCATACGTCACGATAAGTTACACTTCTACTGACACTACAGTTTCAGATGTTTCAGAGCTCGTCACCTTATTCTTGACGAACACGCATGCCATTTGATAACAACTGCAGCTGAGCAGTCAAATCAGTAATTTCCATGAAAATTAATTGACAAAAATATATTAACTTTTTGCATCTTTTGGAAGTATCTTTGGAAACCAAGGACCTTCATCTACCATTCCATGAAACTTAGGCGTCTTAATAGATCATTTTCCTTAACTTGTTCCAACTGACGATGAATCGCCTTCCTCATTTCAAATGACGTATCTGATATTTAGGCTGAGTCGAGTTTTAGTTTCTTCTTTTATTAAAAAAACATGTTTTTTGCTATTGTCATTTGATTGAGTTTATACTTTATCTTATAATGTGGTAGCTATTCTAGATTAATGACAACGGTGACAGCGGATGCTGTCAACGATCGACGTTCCCAGGAGCCAGTCACGATCGGGCGGCAGACACGATAACACGGCGAGAGAGGTAGCGCTCTTTCGCTACAGTGCTCGCCTTATGTATTGCACGGTTCTGTGGTATATATGTGCGACTTTTATGTGACTTTTATGTGAAGCATATCGCTCGTTCAAATCAATTAGTTTAGTTGATGGTATTACTGCTCTATTCGCTATTCGCATTTAAACCCCTTAATTATTCTTCAACGGCGCAATATGTCTTAGACATTGCTCGATTCCATCTATGATTGCTGTACCAGTTTATATACCAATAGCTCAGTAGAAACTGAAGACGAAAAAGAATGAAAAGATTAATAAAACCGAGCATTAAAAAACATGACGTAATTTGCAACTAACTGTGTCATAATGTGTCATTTATTAGATTTGTAAATTTTAAATGTTTTATCAATAGTGATTATTTAAGTTTGACCATTTGTGGACAGATTAAGTTATGATTTTCATCAGTGTCATGCAATCAGTTTAGTTGCTCAGTTCGCAGCAAGCTGAAATTTTCGCGGAATAAACATATGACACTCAGTTCAACCGTTACCGAGTCCAACAGAGAACTTTAACAGTGTACTTCATTCATTTGTGCATTTGCTTGTTCTTGTAGCATAAATCTGTATTGCGGAAGACTTTCTGGGTTGTCTTGAAATATTGTCCTTCTTGTTTTAGGATTTTGAGTACATCTACCGGTAACCGAAACATAAAATGAGGAATCGTCCAATTTGTTAGTCAGTTTGATGTTTTAATGTTTTTTTGTGGTATTTTGAAGGATCTGCTTCATTATAACCTAATATTTTTAAGTATGACGAAGCTGCAGTCAATCTGGAGTCACCATACGTCACGATAAGTTACACTTCTACTGACACTACAGTTTCAGATGTTTCAGAGCTCGTCACCTTATTCTTGACGAACACGCATGCCATTTGATAACAACTGCAGCTGAGCAGTCAAATCAGTAATTTCCATGAAAATTAATTGACAAAAATATATTAACTTTTTGCATCTTTTGGAAGTATCTTTGGAAACCAAGGACCTTCATCTACCATTCCATGAAACTTAGGCGTCTTAATAGATCATTTTCCTTAACTTGTTCCAACTGACGATGAATCGCCTTCCTCATTTCAAATGACGTATCTGATATTTAGGCTGAGTCGAGTTTTAGTTTCTTCTTTTATTAAAAAAACATGTTTTTTGCTATTGTCATTTGATTGAGTTTATACTTTATCTTATAATGTGGTAGCTATTCTAGATTAATGACAACGGTGACAGCGGATGCTGTCAACGATCGACGTTCCCAGGAGCCAGTCACGATCGGGCGGCAGACACGATAACACGGCGAGAGAGGTAGCGCTCTTTCGCTACAGTGCTCGCCTTATGTATTGCACGGTTCTGTGGTATATATGTGCGACTTTTATGTGACTTTTATGTGAAGCATATCGCTCGTTCAAATCAATTAGTTTAGTTGATGGTATTACTGCTCTATTCGCTATTCGCATTTAAACCCCTTAATTATTCTTAGCATCTTGCCGCAACAATCTTAATGATGCACCACAGGGTAAGTGAAGGGTGAATTAGGGTGTTTAATCTTGCAGGAGCCGTTAGCTTGTAGGTGAAAGGTAGGGTGGGTGAAAGAGCGCGTAGAAGTAGAAAGTTAAATTCATTGAGCTTATAAAGACAAGGAGATTTCATGGTTGTTTTTTTGTAGCTGTTGTGTCCAACAGAGAACTTTAACAGTGTACTTCATTCATTTGTGCATTTGCTTGTTCTTGTAGCATATTGCACGAAACGCGAAAAGTTCGTAAATCAGTTTCGTTGTGAATGTTTTAAAAATTATAAAATTATTTTAATGAAGGCCTGCAAGCTGGAGCGCGCAGGAAGGCAATAACACATTATGAGCTCACGAACGGGAAGGAAAGAGAGAGTGAGAGAAAGAGTTAAAGTGTGTAAAGAATTTCGCGACTAATACGTGTTTATAAAAAAGAAAGAGAAAGATACCGTGCCAAAGGATTCCCAGGCCTTGTCGAGTCTCCACTAAAACCGCAAATTGGGCCCCTTGGCGTCACTATCTCGCTTGGTTCTTCTTTAAGTCTCGCGCCTAACGCAAGCCGTGTTGGAAGGCTCATAGATAAAAAATTTAATTAATGATTAAAGTTTACCCTCCTAGGCGTGCCTGTGAGGTTGTTTTCCTCCGCTACTTATGGGAATGAAACTCAAACTGCCGCGAATGTCCAGCACAGACATTCCGACCCGTTTTGTTTTTTTCTTCGCGGGAACCGCAAACGACGAGCCCTTTATGAACGAGAAAACGATAGGTCCAAGAGCGAGCGAGAGGAACGATGCCCAGGTACTGAGTGGGGTTGTGGCAAAGGAAGTCGGAGTGCCACGAAACATCAAACTAGCGGCATCCATCGTGCCGGAAAGAAATTGTAGCATAATTAGTTATGTTTCCACCGCAAAAAAAAAACGAGAACACGATAACTTTCACCGGCACGGCACGGAGCTGAGTTATAATTATTATTATTATCGAAAATGAGTTAAACTTTGCCACCTCGGTCCACAGCCTCTCCCATTTCCAAAGTGGTCAGCAGAGGTCGCGATCGGGATGCGGGAAAAACTCTCCACAGTTAAAACGCCAATCGAAGGATGCCGGACGATCCGAGGCACCAGCCGGCGACGATTTAGTTAATGGCAGTGACGTGAACAGTCGTTTCTTAATGGTTTCGGGCGATCGAGTTTTTTTTTGTTCTTCTGTTTCGCGTGTCTCGTGACTTTTTGTGTCCTGCGCGGGACACCTCCGACGCGCTGTGGGACATACTCCGCCAACTGCTTGGTACAGGTGCGGGAAGGCTGACATTTATTGGCATAAGTTTCGCGAGCGTTTTCGTCCGTGGTGTATTCGTATTTTATGTTTTACCCCGGCACTTGGTGGGCACGATTAGAAGTGATTTGGTGAAGTGATAATTATGGAATTTATTGCTGAAACTTGACTTGAGCTACTAGAATGAAGCATACACATTACAAATCTAGCTTACAAAATTCGATAAAAGAGAAACCCTCAACATCAGAAACTACCTCGTTTGAGTTTGAGTTACACCTAGAAACCGTTTATTGATAATTGATTAAGTTTCATTGGCAGAAGTAATACCTTTTTGTTTTTATACGAATTACGGTTGATGTATTCGACATGATTAATTCACGTCATTGTACTTATAATACTGCATATTAATAACAAAACTCCATGTAAACTAGCAACGATTACACAAACGAAAAAAAAACATTGTACATGGGGTCTGTTCTAGTAAAAGTCACATATATGGAAGTGCTATTGAAAAGTTGATCATACATCGTCCTGCATTTATCGTCATACAAATCAGATTGTTTTTTTTTGTCAAGTTGTGCACTCTGAAGTTAGGTAGGGCTCTATGACAAACACAGATCAATTCGGAGCAATCATATGGAGGTGCTCCATCAGACATGTAAGACATGCTTTTGAAGTATTTTTATATTATAATTATGTCGGTTTTTTGAACCCCCATGTAATATTTTTATTGAAAAGTTCTTCGTTTAACACCGGTCTTAAACTCGCGTCTATCTTCGTCCGTGGTCAGCCGTGAACTCTTTCTGCCCAGCTGTCCCTCCGTCAAACTGTCATTCTGTCAAACTGTCAGGCTGTTTGTTGACCTTTTCTTCATTCTCTAGCTATCTCTCTCCATCCACACCAACACCACATTTATTATCACAGAACCGAGCAATACATATGGCGAGCACTGTAGCGAAAGAGCGCTACCTCTCTCGCCGTGTTATCGTGTCTGCCGCCCGATCGTGACTGGCTCCTGAGAACGTCGATCGTTGACAACATCCGCTGTCACCGCTGTCATTAATCTAGAATAGCTACCACATTATAAGATTAAATATAAACTCAATCAAATGACAATTGCCAAATCATGTTTTTTTTACAAAAGAAGAAACTAAATCTCGACTCAGCCTAAATATCAGATACGTCATTTGAAATGAGGAAGGCGATTCATCGTCAGTTGGAACAAGTTAAGGAACATGATCTATGAAGACGCCTAAGTTTAATGGAATGGTAGATGAAGGTCCTTGGTTTCCAAAGATACTTTCAAGAGATGCAAAAAGTTAATATATTTTTGTCAATGAATTTTCATGGAAATTACTGATTTGACTGCTCAGCTGCAGTTGTTATCAAATGGCATGGGTGTTCGTCAAGAATAAGGTGACGAGCTCTGAAACATCTGAAATGGTAGTGTCAGAAAAAGTGTAACTTTGGGGTACTTTTTCAGGAGCCACTCTTAAACCCTAATTAAAATTTCGTTGGTTGGATTTCACCAGCTGTCATTATAGCTGTATGGTAGTTCAGTGGTACGATAACAACGGGATATAATATCGTGACGTATTGTGACTCCAGATTGACTGCAGCTTCGTCATACTTAAACATATTAGGTTATAATGAAGCAGATCCTTCAAAATACCACAAAAAACATTAAAACATCAAACTGACTAACAAATTGGACGATTCCTCATTTTATGTTTCTGTTACCCCAGATGTACTCAAAATCCTAAAACAAGAAGGACAATATTTCAAGACAACCCAGAAAATCTTCCGCAATACAGATTTATGCTACAAGAACAAGCAAATGCACAAATGAATGAAGTACACTGTTAAAGTTCTCTGTTGGACACAACAGCTACAAAAAACAACCATGCAACCTCTTTGTCTTTATAAGCTCAATAAATTTAACTTTCTACTGCTACGCGCTCTTTCACCCACCCAACCTTTCACCTACAAGCTAACGGCTCCTGCAAGATTAAACACCCTAATTCACCCTTCACTTACCCTGTGGTGCATCATTAAGATTGTTGCGGCAAGATGCTCCGGAAGAGCCATCGCTTTCCGTCCCTTGCTACTTGCGGGATTTAAAAGTCGTCGCACCGCCAAACCTGAAGTCATCCAAGCGTCGAACCAAGTTAATGCATCGCAGCGAATGATAGCACGGTATCGCTTCTGGTACATGCTCGGGGCGAGTTTTCAACTCAACCCTCTCACACCCTCACCCACACGGCACCTACAGCGTCCCGGTGCTCCGAGCGACACTCGTTTTGCACGAAACGCGAAAAGTTCGTAAATCAGTTTCGTTGTGAATGTTTTAAAAATTATAAAATTATTTTAATGAAGGCCTGCGAGCTGGAGCGCGCAGGAAGGCAATAACACATTATGCGCTCACGAACGGGAAGGAAAGAGAGAGTGAGAGAAAGAGTTAAAGTGTGTAAAGAATTTCGCGACTAATACGTGTTTGTAAAAGAGAAAGAGAAAGATACCGTGCCAAAGGATTCCCAGGCCTTGTCGAGTCTCCACTAAAACCGCAAATTGGTCCCCTTGGCGTCACTATCTCGCTTGGTTCTTCTTTAAGTCTCGTGCCTAACGCAAGCCCTGTTGGAAGGCTCATAGATAAAAAATTTAATTAATGATTAAAGTTTACCCTCCTAGGCGTGCCTGTGAGGTTGTTTTCCTCCGCTACTTATGGCAATGAAACTCAAACTGCCGCCAATGTCCAGCTCAGACATTCCGACCCGTTTTGTTTTTTTCTTCGCGGGAACCGCAAACGACGAGCCCTTTATGAACGAGAAAACGATAGGTCCAAGAGCGAGCGAGAGGAACGATGCCCAGGTACTGAGTGGGGTTGTGGCAAAGGAAGTCGGAGTGCCACGAAACATCAAACTAGCGGCATACATCGTGCCGGAAAGAAATTGTAGCATAATTAGTTATGTTTCCACCGCCAAAAAAAAAAACGAGAACACGATAACTTTCACCGGCACGGCACGGAGCTGAGTTATAATTATTATTATTATCGAAAATGAGTTAAACTTTGCCACCTCGGTCCACAGCCTCTCCCATTTCCAAAGTGGTCAGCAGAGGTCGCGATCGGGATGCGGGAAAAACTCTCCACAGTTAAAACGCCAATCGAAGGGTGGTGGACGATCCGAGGCACCAGCCGGCGACGATTTAGTTAATGGCAGTGACGTGAACAGTCGTTTCTTAATGGTTTCGGGCGATCGAGTTTTTTTTTGTTCTTCTGTTTCGCGTGTCTCGTGACTTTTTGTGTCCTGCGCGGGACACCTCCGACGCGCTGTGGGACATACTCCGCCAACTGCTTGGTACAGGTGCGGGAAGGCTGACATTTATTGGCATAAGTTTCGCGAGCGTTTTCGCCCGTGGTGTATTCGTATTTTATGTTTTACCCCGGCGCGCGGCACTTGGTGGGCACGATTAGAAGTGATTTGGTGATAATTATGGAATTTATTGCTGAAACTTGACTTGAGCTACTAGAATGAAGCATACACATTTCAAATCTAGCTTACAAAATTCGATAAAAGAGAAACCCTCAACATCAGAAACTACCCCTTTTGAGTTTGAGTTACACCTAGAAACCGTTTATTGATAATTGATTAAGTTTCATTGGCAGAAGTAATATCTTTTTGTTTTTATACGAATTACAGTTGATGTATTCGACATGATTAATTCACGTCATTGTACTTATAATACTGCATATTAATAACAAAACTCCATGTAAACTAGCAACGATTACACAAACGAAAAAAAAAACATTGTACATGGGGTCTGTTCTAGTAAAAGTCACATATATGGAAGTGCTATTGAAAAGTTGATCATACATCGTCCTGCATTTATCGTCATACAAATCAGATTGTTTTTTTTGTCAAGTTGTGCACTCTGTAGTTAGGTAGGGCTCTATGACAAACACAGATCAATTCGGAGCAATCATATGGAGGTGCTCCATCAGACATGTAAGACATGCCAGACAAAACAAGACATCGAACGAGACAGTTTTGTCTCGCATGTTTGATGCCCATCTTGAAGATGTTTACACCTTGCGGCTACATCCTGTCATTTGTCAGGAAGTGACTATTGGCGGCTATTTGTGTGTTTGTATGTTTACATTCGTAAATTTTGGATAATTCACAAGCCAGTGTCGTGTTTGTCCTGTTTGTCCGAAGCTTCATAGAGCCCTGCCTTAGCAATTTCGCCATAACATATCTAAGATAGATGAAAGTTGTAGGGTACAACTTACTTCAGGACGTGTTTGATAGGGGAAGGAAGGGAGGAGGAGAATTCAAGCTTGACCGATAGACATGCCAGGATTCAAAAATGGTACTTGTTGGCTACCCGCTAGGAACCTTTGAGGGATTCAACAGCTAAGGCGTTTTCGGGTTGTGAAATGAAATTAAAAACTAAATCCGTCTCCAAAAACCAAGTACTGAAGTTCTGTATTCATATTTTTCATGGGTATTCATTTTCACTCGCTATGCTCCGCGAGTAAAAGAAAACTAGCCCTTCTGGGTATTTCCAAACCCACTCTTCACTCGGTCCAGCTCTTAACCGATTTAACCGTTCTTCCCAACAAAGGTGTCGTAAGTTCCTTCGATCTTACATCTAGATGGAGCTACCTAATTCTTTACATTTTACATGACATGTATGTTGCGTAGCTAGTAGGCGCTAAAAAACATGTCCAATATCGAAACAAAAGTTTCAACCGTATGACGAAGGGTTTTTGAACATAATTGTAACATAATGAGTGTTTTGCACTTAACATGTTTTTTTTTATTATTCAAATGAACTTTATTGAAAATCCTTTATGAAATGTTGTTTAAGTTTTCCGCGAGGTGTTCATTTGGGCTAGCATTGTTTGACAGCTTGTCAAATGATCAATATGTATTTTAACTTTACAGAGAAGTAGAAACAATGTACAAAACATAAATGGGAAATCAACGATAATCATCGTGTTTGCTTGTTCTAATTACCACTTCACATCAATAACAGAAATTGAAGAATAGGAACCTATTGCACCCTACAAGAAGAGTCAAAATCTTCAAAATATAAATAGTATTCAACACAGTTATATTCAAGCGTGTATTGAAATACTAAAAATGTTATATATTTTTCAAATTAAATTATATATCACAACCGCATATTAACAAAAGCATAACAAAGAAATGCAAGTAGGTGAGTTTTAGATAGAAGTTTGCTTAACGGGAAACTTGTTGGAGACCGGGAGCGAAAGCATCCGACTCTATTACCGTTGCATTGGAAAACTGAGTTCAAAGCGGAAGCAAGATCCTCCGACTACAATCTGGACATTGTACAACTGTTTAGTTAGGTAGGGCTCTATGACAAACACAGATCAATTCGGAGCAATCATATGGAGGTGCTCCATCAGACATGTAAGACATGCCAGACAAAACAAGACATCGAACGAGACAGTTTTGTCTCGCATGTTTGATGCCCATCTTGAAGATGTTTACACCTTGCGGCTACATCCTGTCATTTGTCAGGAAGTGACTATTGGCGGCTATTTGTGTGTTTGTATGTTTACATTCGTAAATTTTGGATAATTCACAAGCCAGTGTCGTGTTTGTCCTGTTTGTCCGAAGCTTCATAGAGCCCTGCCTTAGCAATTTCGCCATAACATATCTAAGATAGATGAAAGTTGTAGGGTACAACTTACTTCAGGACGTGTTTGATAGGGGAAGGAAGGGAGGAGGAGAATTCAAGCTTGACCGATAGACATGCCAGGATTCAAAAATGGTACTTGTTGGCTACCCGCTAGGAACCTTTGAGGGATTCAACAGCTAAGGCGTTTTCGGGTTGTGAAATGAAATTAAAAACTAAATCCGTCTCCAAAAACCAAGTACTGAAGTTCTGTATTCATATTTTTCATGGGTATTCATTTTCACTCGCTATGCTCCGCGAGTAAAAGAAAACTAGCCCTTCTGGGTATTTCCAAACCCACTCTTCACTCGGTCCAGCTCTTAACCGATTTAACCGTTCTTCCCAACAAAGGTGTCGTAAGTTCCTTCGATCTTACATCTAGATGGAGCTACCTAATTCTTTACATTTTACATGACATGTATGTTGCGTAGCTAGTAGGCGCTAAAAAACATGTCCAATATCGAAACAAAAGTTTCAACCGTATGACGAAGGGTTTTTGAACATAATTGTAACATAATGAGTGTTTTGCACTTAACATGTTTTTTTTTATTATTCAAATGAACTTTATTGAAAATCCTTTATGAAATGTTGTTTAAGTTTTCCGCGAGGTGTTCATTTGGGCTAGCATTGTTTGACAGCTTGTCAAATGATCAATATGTATTTTAACTTTACAGAGAAGTAGAAACAATGTACAAAACATAAATGGGAAATCAACGATAATCATCGTGTTTGCTTGTTCTAATTACCACTTCACATCAATAACAGAAATTGAAGAATAGGAACCTATTGCACCCTACAAGAAGAGTCAAAATCTTCAAAATATAAATAGTATTCAACACAGTTATATTCAAGCGTGTATTGAAATACTAAAAATGTTATATATTTTTCAAATTTAAATTTATGATTCCTTGATTCTTTTGTGAGTAAAATGATAGGAATTAATTTCACGAAATAGTTTTTGATAATTTCCAATGTGCATTGTTTTTTTTCATGCACATTTTAAAATAATTCTGCAAGAATGACAAGAATGAATAATCATAAAGAAGAAAAATTTAAAATTTGCACTCTTTCAATATTTGCTATTGAAAATGTGTTTTGAAATAAATAAGTTCGATACGGCCGGGTTTCGGTTCGATTTTGCCGCGGATACGAAATTGATCCGTGCCGTGGTAGTTCCCGTGGCGCCGTGGCGCATTTCGATCATCAACCCCCACCGACCGTAGTTGAGCGGGATTTGGGCAGCATAACCACCGTGCTTTACTGCGCGGTCTGTTGTTCTAAGTAATTGTTTGTGCAGTTTGCGGCTCTCACCAGCACCGTGAAATGTTAGATTAAAATTTCCATTCGATGGAGCGATGTGTTATTTTATCTTTATTGTTAATATCCTGCGATCAAATATCTGCACTCTAGACGTGTGTCCACCAAGTGTTTTTTTGTGCACCTTTTAATGTATCGCCTTCGCAAACACTCCCATCTGGGGAAGCTCTAGATCGCTTCGAGGAGATTTAAAACAGTATGGAATGGCTCGCACTTTATCTTCGGGCTGCATGAAATCAATTTGGCACGATAAGAGCATTAAAAGAGTCTACTTCTGCTACCAGCCGGTCCGAATTTGTTAATTTCATTATCCATTTCTTCAACTCATACTACGTCAGCTATGGTTGCAGCACTTGATCGATAGTCTGTTATGACTGCTCTTGCTCAGTCAATCGTCAATCACGTCAAAACACGTAAATGAGCTTTTTTAATTGCTTTTCTTCGATCGGTGGAAACGAGTTGGAAATTGCGACGGTGCGTGGTCATCAACATGTTATTGCGTAGAGTAAGACATTTTTAACAATAAACTTGCTATTTCTGTGCTATACTAAACTAGAAATTCTATTTGTTTTGAACAAACAGTATAAAACGTTCACAGTATAAACAGTTTGGATCAACAGTATAAACAGAATAAAAACATTTTGAACAGATGGATTCTATAACAAAAATATTACCATTAATGATTTGTATTGTAGGGCTGATAAGAAAAAGTAATTTTAGGATTTTTTAAAGAGAAGAAACGAGATCATAAAAAATAGATATAAGAGTAATTTAGTTTAAACCTTATAATCGTGATTATGAATAACGGCCTACTCCGTAGTTGATCTTTTGATAAAAGCAGAGTTTGACCAATGAAAATCCGTGGACGACACTTTCGCTCAATGCTTGCTGAGAGACCGTTTTAATTCGAATGCCAAAATGGTTGTCAAAGCTACAGGGGTTGATGACACTTGACAGACTCAACAATGCAGGGTTCGCCTGGAAAAACCATTTGTAAGAGAAAACTCAACAGATCTGTTCCAACACATGATATTGCAATAACAGTCATATGCGAAAAAGAACAGCTCGAAGAACTTAAAGATCCTCCCAAAATCATTTATATAAATTTATGATTCCTTGATTCTTTTGTGAGTAAAATGATAGGAATTAATTTCACGAAATAGTTTTTGATAATTTCCAATGTGCATTGTTTTTTTTCATGCACATTTTAAAATAATTCTGCAAGAATGACAAGAATGAATAATCATAAAGAAGAAAAATTTAAAATTTGCACTCTTTCAATATTTGCTATTGAAAATGTGTTTTGAAATAAATAAGTTTTCCAAAACATTGGAAGGAATATTGGTAGTTAGTATTAGTTTATTTTTAATTAACTTGTTTCAGATTCAATTCAAACATTCAAATAAACTAATATTGGTTAGCAAGTTTATTGCAACAAGATTAGTTTCGCAATCTTAAAACTAGATAAGTTGTGCACTGACAAAAAGCGTTTGAAAACTTGAAAACCAATTTGACCGTGAATTATCTGTTTATCAAAGTCGCTTTCTTAACAACAATGTTTCACTGATGGCCGATGTGCCAATGTATCGTGTTATATACTCATACAGTGATCCTGTTCATTGATAACTGTTTTTTTATTTAAATACATTCATTTTGTATGGATGTTTTTATTTGAAAATATTATTTTCTCTAATTGAAACATCAAACAGCTCTGCAATATTTGCGAGTGAAGGTTTTTTAAGGAAATAGTTTGGGTATTATACATAAAGAAATGGGAATACAACTGAATAATATTATGCTGAAAATCATGCTGAAAATATCAATTACTGTTCTAAACATTTCATCCAGCGTAAACCTGTTTATGCTAGGTGAATGAAAATAGCAAAAGTTTTCCTTTCAGCGGAGTGATACAGGGGCTCGTTGAAAAGCCACATGTTTTGACGGTCGGTTTGAATTAGCCCAAAGGTACATTACAATATTTACTATCCTTCATTAGTATGTTTAGAGACATAAGTTTGTGCGCGTATGAGTCATGAGGCGTCTGGCCGCAAGTTAAATTAGTTGGCATTAGTTTCACCGCAACACACCAGCACACCAGCGGCGACAGTGCAGGAAAAATATTCAGTTCCGTTTTTATTACTCCCGAAAATTGTGTTTAACTTTCGATGCATCCCGCTGCCAACGGTTCGTTTGCTGATGCCCGGCACACGGCGATAAATAAAATAAGCACCCCCGACCAAACTGCCGTAAAGTAGGGTTCGGCCCGTGGCCCCAGCAGCCACCGGTGTTTAGGGCCTCATCTCCGAAAGCGAAACACCGAACTTTACACCGGTTTGCCGGTTGCAAAAATGTTGCGATACCACCTGGATACCATTAAGGAAAACAAACACTAAACCCAGCTGGATGAACTCCAAAACATTCCCAACACACACACACAAACACGCACACAAAAGCGCACACACACACACACCAACGCTCGGCCTAATATCCCGGAGAGCCAGCACCGGGGTCTAGCTGTTGTGTCGGCATCCCGCCGAAGTGAATCTGTCTATCGTCACCTTTTCCGGTATGGTTGGAATGCCGGTATCTCGTCCCGGTGAGAAACATCTCACTACCCATTTTCCCCGGTGTAACTTTCGACTGGCCTGTGAATGTGGGGCACTCGTTGCAGTAGTGGTGGCGTCGCAAACACTGAAATCTCACGAGGAGCCAGGACGGGCGTGGGAAACACAAGGGCCACCAGGGTTCCGATGTGCCAGCAATCGCCCCCTGGGCACGGCACGAATGAAGCTACAGGAAAGCCGGAAAACCGTAGGATAATTTTCCACCTTCACACACCCCCGACTCGCTGCGACGGGTACAGCGCACACTAGGGCATTGCCGAAAAATTATAATATTTTCGTGTTATAAAAGCGCCTACGGGTAACCGACAAAATATTTTATTATAATATAGAGTTTCTGCCTTATCTACATCAAATCGTATTTTTCATTTTTCAACCGAAACATGTTCTTGAATTTCATTACTTATAATATAGAGTTTCTGCCTTATCTACATCAAATCGTATTTTTCATTTTTCAACCGAAACATGTTCTTGAATTTCATTACAGTACGGCGCAACCCGGAAGGTCGGTCGGAAGGTCTGCTCTGCTCCTGCCCGGGGAAGGTGAACGGGACCGTTTGGCGATGGTTCGAGAACGCTGGGGCCGGGTATTTTGGGCTCGAGGTCGAGATTGAAGATGAGAGGAGATTTGATAGCTTCCGCAGCACGGGCTTGCTTCTTTGACAGGGTGTCGCAAGGTTGCTTCCGCCGGGTGACGAATGACTCCCGAAGAATCGGATGCGCAGACTGCGGCTGAAGATGGGAAAGATTGAAGCGAAACAAAACAAGGGAACACCAGAAGCAATACACTAAACGGAGACAACACAGGGAGAGTTACAATCACAGGCGCCTATAAATTGTGCATTCAGGTAGGAAAATGTAAACGATGTTGAAAATAAATAAGTTTAACCTCTTCTTACAGTATGATGCTCGTCATGTGTGTTTTTTTTTTCGTAAAACCCTGGTTTACCATGGGTTAGCTCTCTTCAATACAATA
>KZ071512.1:14165-25031 GCA_002091845.1 Anopheles cracens | reverse complement strand
TTACCGGGCTCCAGTCGGGCAGCAGACTCCATCGGGTGGCTCTCTATAAAATGAATGATGTCGTTTTGAAGGGAGTGCCGGTTCCTTCGGCGAAAACATGCGTATCCCATGCATGGCCGGAGGATAAGTTGACTTTATGCTGACCTTCTTGTGACGCGCGGAGTGAACGCTCGAGCGAAGCGCACGCAGACGAGCAATAACATCGTCGTCTAACGGGGGAGAAAAAATACAAAACCAACCGGGACGCATTCGGATAACAGTCCGCACGGATTCGTCGAGTGTGTAGGCAAACGAAGACGTTCAATTCCATCGCTCGGAACACGTGTACGACGATCGAATGGACACACCGTTTGATGGGGCGAAAAACAGAAGATTCTCTTGTGCTCCTCCTCCTGCACAGCCGAGAGAACGTTTATTTGTATGTTAGAGAATATTTTCCCACCACCCGACCCCTGATGGCGCAGCAACAATCACACAATTTTGCTTTGCAAAACGCCACGGAGATACGCTGATACACTAACCTTAACTGGCATAAGTCGAGTAGCGCCCACGAGCACCCACCTTTTGCCGTATCGCCAAGCGTGCCCCCTCCGGAACGGAACGGGAAAAGCTGCTTCCCAGAAGCCGATGCTGGTTGAATTTGATTTATAGTTGTTCTTTTCGGCATTCTGTACTGCCTGGCCTGCCCCCGTCGGTCCCCATTCGGCTCCCGGGAATGTTTTTATTCGCTCGAGTACAACCGTCGCTATCGATGGCACCGCACACCGTTTGAACGATGCTGCTCCGAGGGGGTTGTGCTCGTTGTGAGATAATAAATTCTGTTATGATTTTGACAAATTGTGTATAAACATAGCATTTAGCAGGGGAAAGGCACACTGGACGGGGTGGGTGAACCGAGGGGTCGAGGGAAAGTGAAAATGTTCCCCATAATCTATGTCATTTTTACGCTGAATGATCCCTCCAATCGGTCAAATAAAATATGAACCAACTTGTAAGCCGCGCGTAAGGATCGGTGTACGTAGCGAGTCGTTGCCATTCATTGGCTCGTGTTAATTCGATGTAAATGAATTAGTTACGAGTGGTTTGACGAGAAAGAGTGGATAAAAAGTTCTTGAGTAACGAGGCATGCATGGTTCGATGATATCCGTTTCATATTAGAGTCATTTTGAGAGAACCTCTTTCATCAGATCAATTATGTAAATCGAGGTTGATTGGCGCATAAAATGTGTGGAGATACTTGAGTGGGTATCTTGCAAAATTTTCTGTGAGAAACTATTGCTGCAACAGCCGATAAATTGGCTATTTATTATGTCAATTAATGTTTAAGCAAAACAACTCAAACTAGTTTCATCGGCAGTTTATAACTACTAAAGAAATAAACGCTAGGTTCCAAAACTAAAAGTTATTTTAACCAATGGTCAATTTAATAAAATAGTAGAACAATTTTCTCATAGAAATAAATGTCTGATTACTCAAAGTCATTCTCGAAGTAAATGTATTTGATTATCCGGTGTAGCAATGTGTGCAATCCGGTGTTACATTAGTTATTGAACATGTTATTTACGTTTAATTTACATTTTATTTTATATACATGTATTATGATTGAAAACCCTCACTGTAGTTAAACTTAAAATGCCATTGAACATTTATAGGTTTATTGTTTCACCAATACATGTATTCATTATGTGTCGTGGATTTTTCAGTAAATTACGGTTATAACAATAACAATAATAATTATAAATGAATGACTTAATTGCACTGCACTGCACTTTGCCAAAAGCAGGTTCCCTCGAAAATAATTTGATGCAATTTTCGCAGTAACACATGCGCCCGTAAACACATGCACCTGGATTACCAATCGCGAAAGTTCAAATAAGTAAAAGTAAAGTTGTAAGTAAAAAATCATTAGTTAAAACGACAAATAGAGTGAATAACGAAAAATTGAATTAGTTTTAAAGAAAACTATGTAAAAAACTTTATAAAATGAAAAAGGTAACATAATATTTTAATAATAACGATAATATTGTAATGAATGAAATATTCTATATCATATACTTCTTTGTACATAGATTTACTTCTATGATAAAATGAGTCTTGAAATAAAGCTCTCTAGACCAGAAAAAGTAAAATGAATTAATAAAGGTATAAATTAAAAACGAATCATAAACAAACGTTTTCCTAACAAATAAATAAAGGAAAAATAACATTGACTTCAATGTTGATTATGTAACGAGAAAACCAAAACATAAAAAAAAACACATTTAAGGATGCCGTTGGGTTTCTTTTTAAGCGCGAATCATAGATTTGAAAATGAATTAATAATAAAAAAGTCAGAATAAATTAAAATGAACACATTTAATTCCACAAATAAGGGGTTCCTCTAAAATAAGGCTTATGAGACAAACGACAAGAACAAACGTATAACGCTGTTTGGAGGTACTCTAGAAAAGTCTGTAAAACATCGACGAACATTTGTCGGCATACAAATCTGTTTTTTTTTGTTGTTGTCAGTGACACACCTTGGCGCTATCAATCTTGTTAAAAAAAACATGCATGCGACACACCTTTTAAGTTGAGCCTTGGTTGTTAAATTCATCTGATGATGCATTTCTAATAAAATTGTAGTAAAAATGTATATATTTTGCTGTAGATTTCCACAAAATAATTTGATATAATCATTCAGTGCCTGAACGGTACGATAAACCTGTATTAAACGGATGTTTTTTGTTTCCTCTGGGTGTAAACACGAATTGATTTTGTTTGGCAGCTTTTCGGACGACAATGTAGAGCACTCGTGAAACATGTCGTCGTCGTTTGTTTCATGAAATTTATTCTAGAGCAGCCCCTAATTATATCCTCTATATGAAATCTATCTAAAATTATAAATTCACTTACAATTACAAAATAATATTTTTCGTGAATACAAGCCAAGTTTATTAAAAATCTTTGCAAATTTGGTTGAATTGTAACTGTTGAGGATTTAGATGTATTTATATTTAAAAATAGCCATCTAGATCAGTTACGCAGGATTTTTCGGATACTCCGTGAAAGAAACTAAGTGCTCGGACAAGAACATTTCTTGAGGTATTCTCAGAATAACTCTTGTGTAAAAACTGACTTCATTGAAGATTTGTCATTTTATGGGTATAGCACGCAAAACAGAAGTACTAAATTTAAAAGAAATATAACCATATATTAATTTAACGTCAACGTACATTTAGGGACTTCCTGAATGGAAAAATTGCACTTAGTCCTACTCAAAGTTCATAGTTTTAATGCACAAACATAGAGTACACAATTCCAACACAAAGTGCTTCCAATGATCACAACCCACAGCACGATCCACGGCACTCCTCAAGTGGAAACGACGCTGGCGTTCCGAAGGTCCGTGCGCTTGTAAGCAACACTTGCATCCCACAAACGAACCCCCAAAGTCCGAGGGTTCATGGCTTAGCTTCCGTCATCACAACATCCTTATCATTGTCGGCCAAATCATCGCCATCGTCAGTGCCGCCGTTATCATTTCTGTGTCATCGCCGGACGGCATCAGCATCATCGGCCAGCATCCGAACCGGGGCCGAACTTCACCCGAACACCCGACCCGACCCGGTGCGAGGGGAAGCGGAAAATCGCTCGGAAAAGTTCGTGCCAACGTCCCCCACCGTGCTCAGATTATCCCCTCCACCGGCAGTGCGAACCCGAGCCGAGTCGTTTTTCTCGTTTTGCACTTGGGGAAAGCTGCCATCAATTTTCCAGCCGCTCCCCATCCGGCGAGAAAGGAAACTGTGGCACCATAGGCGCACTTGCAGTCTACCCGGTCCACCCTTTCGTCGTGTTCGCGCGCTGCCCGCTTGCAAGGGATGCGGTGCATCCGGTGTTGCCGTGTTTAACGGCTGGTGACTTGGTCGGACGCGCTCAGTACTCGGCAGGATTCACACGGCGACAGTTCGGAAAAACGTTGCGGCTGTCCGTGGAAGTCGGAAGCACGGTTCGGAAGCCAAAGGTTGCCCCGTCATTGTCCACGTTGTAAGGGTTCGTTGCTTGTGGCGTCGGAAGCGCCACAAATCGAAGCCACGCGAACAGATGATTTATCAGGCGCCGTGATATTACGGTTTTTTTCCCCGAGCGGCGCAATTAACGAGCGGAGAACGGATGGTGCGTCGGAAGTGTCGGAAGTGGCGCCCGGGTCCAGTGATGATGTTTAGTCAAAACAAAACAAAAACTACAATCTAATTATCCTAATGAACCCTTCGCTTTGGAGGCCCCTTGAGCCAATCTTCCGCCCATGGCTGCTCGCATATTTTTCCATATTATGTTACCCGGCCGGCACCCCAAATTATCGTCCTGGGTGTGAATTCCAACAGTGGTCGCTAGTGCGCAAAACCGGTGTTTATAGTGCGGTCCGGGCAGCCGATCCCATTTAGCAGTCGGAAGCACGGTTCGGAAGCCAAAGGTTGCCCCGTCATTGTCCACGTTGTAAGGGTTCGTTGCTTGTGGCGTCGGAAGCGCCACAAATCGAAGCCACGCGAACAGATGATTTATCAGGCGCCGTGATATTACGGTTTTTTTCCCCGAGCGGCGCAATTAACGAGCGGAGAACGGATGGTGCGTCGGAAGTGTCGGAAGTGGCGCCCGGGTCCAGTGATGATGTTTAGTCAAAACAAAACAAAAACTACAATCTAATTATCCTAATGAACCCTTCGCTTTGGAGGCCCCTTGAGCCAATCTTCCGCCCATGGCTGCTCACATATTTTTCCATATTATGTTACCCGGCCGGGCACCCCAAATTATCGTCCTGGGTGTGAATTCCAACAGTGGTCGCTAGTGCGCAAAACCGGTGTTTATAGTGCGGTCCGGGCAGCCGATCCCATTTAGCATAGAAACATCGCCCCATCGTGATCCTGGCGCGGAAATTGGAAATTGAAACCGGAAACACAAACCATTTCATCATCGCCGATCGGGTTTGCGGTGTTGCTGCTCCTACTGCTGCTGGTGTCGGTTGTAATTAATTAAGTTTTTTTAGTAAATATTTAACCCATGAACGCCAACGGCGCTACGGTGGTGATGCGGTTTTTTTGCCTAGGTAGCGAGGAAAAACGCAGTGGCAAGCGGGGTTTCGGTTAGCCCGTCGCTCGCATACATTGGTGCTGAATTGGTGTTGGCAAAATATTTGCTCATCCTTCCAACTAGCGTATGCGTGTGTTCGTGTGTGAGTTTGTGCGTGCTCAAATCGAAGCCACGCGAACAGATGATTTATCAGGCGCCGTGATATTACGGTTTTTTTCCCCGAGCGGCGCAATTAACGAGCGGAGAACGGATGGTGCGTCGGAAGTGTCGGAAGTGGCGCCCGGGTCCAGTGATGATGTTTAGTCAAAACAAAACAAAAACTACAATCTAATTATCCTAATGAACCCTTCGCTTTGGAGGCCCCTTGAGCCAATCTTCCGCCCATGGCTGCTCGCATATTTTTCCATATTATGTTACCCGGCCGGCACCCCAAATTATCGTCCTGGGTGTGAATTCCAACAGTGGTCGCTAGTGCGCAAAACCGGTGTTTATAGTGCGGTCCGGGCAGCCGATCCCATTTAGCATAGAAACATCGCCCCATCGTGATCCTGGCGCGGAAATTGGAAATTGAAACCGGAAACACAAACCATTTCATCATCGCCGATCGGGTTTGCGGTGTTGCTGCTCCTACTGCTGCTGGTGTCGGTTGTAATTAATTAAGTTTTTTAGTAAATATTTAACCCATGAACGCCAACGGCGCTAGGGTGGTGATGCGGTTTTTTTGCCCAGGGACGACCGGACTAATTAATCTGTGAGGCAAGGCACTGCGCGAACGGAAATGCGCACCCGGAAATGAGTGTGTGCGTAGAGGCGTGCGATGTAGTGGATGTGTGCGGAATTGGTTGTAAACCTAATTGCGCCGTTTGGTGCCGTGGTTTGGTGGCGATGTTGACAGGGCTGCCACGGATTGGACGGAGCCCAGACAGGGAGAACCGGTGCAACCGATCAGATAGGGATTTTTTTTCGTTTGTTCTACTTTGACGACAGCTGACAGTAAATTGAAATTAATTACAACACAATTATGAGTTTTGTATTCTGTATTTTTTCTTTATTTAGCTTGTTCAAGCTTGTAGCTAAGTTAAGCTTTAATGTTTTATCATTTAAAACTATCTTCAGAACAATAAGCGTTTATTGTTTTTAATTTTAATATTCTAATAGATTTTTATTTTTATTATTTTTGTAAAACATTTTAAAGGTAAAAATAGTTAAATGAACCATTAGTCTGACGTAATGATGTTTCATTTGTACAACTAGTAAATGAAACATTTTTTTTATAAGCTTTTTATTGTTATTTTGATCACTTGTTCACAATAAGCTAAAATAGAATAGACATAAAAAATAATTAAATACTAGTATAATTAATCAAAATATACACCAACTCTTTGAATCACCATACTTTAAGATAAATATGCAAATAATCTAGAGGAGATAGAAACCTGAATAATCTAGATAAAATAATAACCTGAAACGATTCAAAATTTCTCAAACAAAAAGGAATAACTGCAATGTAACTATTACTCAAACAAATTTAATATTTCGAAGGCAGTTTAAAGTAGGTTATTTAAAAAAAAACAGACTATGCTTGAAGTTTATAGTTTATTATTTATATTGTAACATTATTGAATCTATGTTTAGTCTTCAGTTAGCCACTAGTTGCTTAAAAATATCCTAAATACTAATAAATATTAATACATTTAAATTCAATTTGTTCACATGATGGAGAAAAATGTTAACAAAAAAAGATTTATATAATAAACCTCTTAAAGGTTGGTCTATTAAAAAGTCTTTGAAAAGGTTGATAATCTCATAACGTGGATCAAATAAGGAGAGCTAGACGAATTAGACAATAATGTTACATCAAAGAGTGCCGTTCCAGACCACAGCTACGTTGAAGGAATTAAACGAAACTACGCATCGGTTCATTCTAAGCAGCCGATGAACATTTGACATTTGACAAAAATAATCTTCCCTTGACACTTCATTATGCTTCTTGTGCGCCGGAAGAGGCTGACAAGATGCTAATGCTATAACCATAACAACCTTCCAGGCTGTCAGTCGCGCCTCTTTACAACTAATTGTGCAAAAGTGCTTCCCCAGCGGTACGGCTTAAAGTGACCCGACATGCGGCCAGGTCGTGCTTCAAAGTTCTGAGCGGTGTGAAGTGTTTTCCAGTGCAAACCCGACAGTGCGACAGTATATTTAAAGCGACCGCAGCGCGTCTGGCGGCAAATCTGTGCGACAAAAGTTTAGCGACACTACCGGAACAGCCGGCTCGGGGTGCGATCGATAGCATCGTGCTATGAGAAGGGCACTACCACTGAACAGCTGATGAGCGGCCTACAAACACTCGAGGCCCTCTTCCTCATGCTTCTAGCGACGACGGGGGTCTCTTCTAACACCACCAGCAAAACAGGGACGGCACCTGCAACGAACGGTAAGTGTGACCCGGAAGGTGCACGAGCGGTCCGTAATTTTCGACAAGTTTCCCTGCGGCGCCACGCTGCTCCGGTACCGGCGCCGGCGATGGTGGGAGGAAATTTGTAATTATTCCACTGGGTGCAGACTTGCTCCCGACGGGAGTTGTAACATATTTGAAAACACACCGAGGGAACCTATTTGCCCGTGGGGTCCACGCCCCAATGAGTGGAGCGAATCTCATTTCATATTCATACAAACTGCTGCTGTCACCTGAAGACTCCCGACAGCCAGTCAATGGTGCAGGACTCGATGCTTACCGCCAGACGCATGATGATTCGAATGTAATCTACATTAATTTGGGTACCTTTTGCTGATGAAGCAACCAAAATTAATGTCGGAATAATAATTACTACTTCATTATGTGGTGCAATGTCTGCTTAATGGGGATGCTCATTTTTATCACTATTCCGGTAGAAAGATACGGAAGCAGCTTGATTTGTAGTTGGTTCTGCACTGTACAGAATTCAATCAATCAAAGCGTTGACTGAGTTCTTTCAAATAATTCTTCATTTTCGTACTTTGACTCTACCTTACTTTCCTACTTTGGACAAGGCTAGCACTTTGGCTTAACCTTTAAAAATCCTTTCAGTATCGAATAAGTGAACACACTACGAGTATTTTGATACGTGGATTTGAGTTTTGTTTTTATTCATTTTATTCTTTTTATTTTATTAGTTTTATCGTCTTTTAGATGGAGTTGAATTGATGAGTTGTTTTGATGAGATTGATAACTTCTTCCTTCACTTATCCACTCTTCTTATCACCATTACCAGAAAGTCACTCATTGCTATGTGGAGATTGACGATTCAGATGGGACTGAACAAAAATAATTTTTTTTTTATATAAAAGGCGTGAGAAAGAGAGAAAGAGAGAGAAATATGCAAAGAGATAGAAAGAATAAGACATGAAATAAAGGGACAGACAGAGATCGTTTGCGCGAGGTATTTTGTATAAATCCTCAAATTGAAATAGTTTCTAAGATTTTGTCGTTGTATCGTGAAAAAAGAAAGAGAATCTTTTCATCAAGAGTAAGAGCAGATTCATATCATTCATTAATACAAAAATGGCATATAGATTTTTTTTGTCTTACACGTACCAATAACGTATCTTTACGCACTTTAAACGGTATGAACGTAGCGTATACGCTCTGCGCTTCGGTAGACACAAAGTAAATATGCTGCAGATCCGTCGACTCGGCCGTGTACCATCAAAACCAGCTGTTTCTTTACGTACCTTCACGCGTTCGTCCCGTTCAGACGCTTTCAATCCCTCGGTCAAACCACAAACGAAACCAGCCAAAGCGCTTCACCCACCAACACGACCGACTCGATACGATAGACATCGCTACCGGGGCCACTTGTCACAATAGATAATAATCAGATGTGACGGTCAATGTAGCACAACTCGTGTTCGTCCCGGCTACCGCACGCACGACTCAAAGCCGGGCCGGAGTTGTCCTTTTTGGAAATTATCCTTTCACCCAGCCACACATCCAATCGCATCACGCTTCGTCAATCATACACATTCGGTGCCCGCTGTCAGCTGACCCAAACGACTCCGATTCGCCGCAATTGGTATGTCGATGGAAAAGCCATCAGACACATACACACAGCCTTTACCTCCCAGTTTCGCTTCCAACCCCATCATAAGCTGTGCGAGAGGAAAAAATCGAAGATGAAAAAAGACGAACGCCACACCGTATTGCGTCCTTTGCATTGAGGATTTTCGACCGAAGCGGTCCCCGATAGTTCTTTCTCGCGCAGACCACGTAGCCACACGCCACTTGACCATATGCGTATGGCCTCGGATAATATCCACCCACCCGACGAGAAACGCAAACAAAATCTAGCCTCACTTTCGGCAACATACGCTGCCGTGTCGCTCAATCGATGCTGACGGCGTGTTCTTGTGCACATTGTATCCTTTGATGCACGAGCATCCTGGCACGACGTTCCACGTCCGCGGCCGAAACTCGTGTCGGAAAGGACACGTACCACGACTCCTGCTGTTGGCTCCCTCGTGTGCGGTGGCATTATCACGATGCTATGCGGTCATGTTTTACATAAATACGACACACCAACATGTGGCTTTTCTGGTAGCGCTGCCGGTTCCGTACACCTTCCCGGCTCGGACCGGGCTTCCGTTGCGAAACATGGGCGCAACTGCGGACGAAACGGTCCCCCGTTCCATCGACCCGGGTGCAGTGCATCGTTTTTCTTTGAAACGAATTTTCGTTACACGCAGAGCGTCTCTTAAAGCACGTTAGCCGGCTTGCGGAACGTCCATTTGGGGAGCGTTTAGTGCTGGTGTTGGTGTAAAACGATACGCTGCATCCGTGCACTGTAGCTTTTAAGAGTTGATTTCACTACTTACGCCCGACAGATGGTACGACAGACGCGAACGCAAACGAAGCTGCAGCGGATGTGCGTAGCGAGCGTGAGGCACTCCGGTGGCAAACGACAACCGAGACGATGATTCAATCAACCCCATTCTTGTGGTCGCCTCCAGCAATCGAACGGGAAAATGTCGAGCCGGGGAGGGGGGGCAGGGAAAGCTGTCTTAATCATCCTCCCGTGGTTTCCCGTTCGATCGTCTCGGAGAGCACTTCGGAAGGACATGGTAATGAACCGAATTCCATGCAATCTTACCACAATCACCTAAAAGCCAATGCAACGAGGGATGATTGCGGGGGAATATGTTTGCGTTTTGTATCATGTAACTCCAATAACAGTGGACCATACTATCCAACAGGGCTCCAATGTTGCGTTCGTTAAATGGAGCGAAAAGGTCCTGAAATAGTACGATTTTTGTGGCAGTGAACAAACATATTTATGAATGAACAACAAAACGATAAGACATTTTATATACCTACATAGTAAGATTTTTGATCAGTTTAGCATAATAAGAAGCATGAAGTTGTCCGTTCAACTTCTTCTGTATTTGTATATTTTATTGTTGATTCACCGACTCCACACAATCATTTAATCCTTCTAATAACCTGGCTTTTTGCATCAAAGCCTTGCTAGGCTATGTATACTATGTTTCATTCGTTTGTACTATGCTATGTGTGCTAAGTTTCTGTCGTAATATTTCCGCAAAAATAAAAACATAAAACTATGCAGTCTACTTCAAAACTACTAAATTGCACTAAATTGTTTTTAGATTATTGTGTAAACAAAAACAGATTAATTCAAAATTGATCATAGTGTAATAAATATCACACAACCCTAGAATCTTATTCGACTTTTTCAACATTATCACTACATACTTTGTACATCTCGGCCCACTATTTATGGCATTATATGGAAAGCCACACATTGC
>KZ071509.1:141276-155275 GCA_002091845.1 Anopheles cracens | reverse complement strand
TTCTGCTTGCTTTTCGGCTGTGCAGCATACTGGAAGTAAATAAATGCAAAATAAACTTAATATTGTGAGCAATCAAACCATGTTTTTCTCCTCTCTTTCTTTTTTCTTTGTTTTGTTCGGCCCGGGGTCTCGGAACGGGCGGGAGCCTGAGGTCCTGTTTGCGCCTGTTTACACACACACGAACGCACATTACATTTTTGGTGTGTTATTTTCTGTTTGTTTTGGTTTGTATATATATAATAATGTATGTGTGTCTGCGACATCATGGTCAAAATGTGAACATAAACCAAATTAATCGAGGGTGCAACAAAACAATGCCTCCAAAAACACATCTCCCCCGCAATACGGGCACGTTCCGGTTCCGCGCACAGTACGGATGTGTCGGTGCCTTCTCATTTCCCACCACTGCCAGCGAAAAGGGGAAAAGCGAAAGCTTTGCTGCATCGATTAAAGCCGACCGGTGTTATTAAAAGCACACACACCTTCACCTCGGCGGCTTATGACACCAGCCTTCATCATCTTTGGTTCAGCTGATCCCCCTAGAGAGCGAGCGAGGGAATGTGGGCAAACACTCAGCCGGATTAGCTCACCGTTGCTGTGTGTGTGTGTGTGGGGCTTTTTTTCGCTTTCCTCACTGGCGGTGATGGTTCTGCAGGTGTTTCGCCACCTACTCCGCATGTCAGACTCCTCGCCTCTCATCCCTGCCCTCTGCGGGGACCCGTGCGTCCCACTACAACCACAGAATGCAATCTTCTCGTCAATGAATTTGTCTTCCTGAACGAATCTTCCTGATTTGGCAGACGATTTGCAGTTGCGAACAAAACGGTACGAAGTCACCGGGATGAATTCTATTCCAAATAACAAGGTCTCCCAAGTTGACCTTCATTTATAAAAAAAATGTTTGGCTAAAACGAAACAGAAACTTTAAACCTTTTTAAAAAACAGTCTACAATGCCACGAGCAAAGTCCGCTGGTGAAATTGATGGAACTTTACAGCATAAAGCTTAATTTCTCCCCACCCAGGAGGAAATTCCCTTCAGAATATCAATGTCAAAATTAAAGCATTACAGCTAAACAATAAGGCTAATAATTTAATCAATAATAATATATGGCGAATGCTTGCACTATAACATATCCATAATAGCAGGATATTTGCTAGAGTTTATGACAGTTTTATTAAAAATAACTGATCTTTTTAGTTTACCTTCATTTATATAATATTTGAAACTGATCTATGTGGTACGAGATTGTGTATGGCGCATGCTTTCACTTAAAAATAGCCATAATATCAAGACTTTCGTCAGAATTGCTGGCAGTAGCGTTCTTATACGCGATTCGGCGTTGCAGCTTAAGAACGGTCGTACGGTGTCGTGCACAGCGCCTGGCCCTGCACACAACAGGCCGTTGGTTCAAATCCCGTCTCGCCGAAGCGCTCTGTGTGTGCGAAACTTTAATTAAAATGCTGCACTGATGAAGAACACTCACAAAGCAATCAAATGAGAAATTAAAAGCCTTAGCAAAAGCGTACCTAAACTATAAATGGAGCTTTAATTGCATTCAGATTGAAAAAAAAAAGCTGTGTCACCACTGCAAATGGACGAAAGCGCTGTAAATACACGTTTACCGATTTGTGTCACACAGTCTTTCGCCCTTTCGGTGCGAGAAGCTTAACACTACACCCGAAACGCGACCATAATTCTCCTTTCCGACTGTCAGAACTATCCCTCCTGCACCTCTGCAACCCGGTTCGAAAGCAAAGCACAGCGCCGTGTTTTAAAAGTTTGCGCGAAACAAATGTTATCCCCGGTAACCTCCTGCCGTTTTGCGGCAGCAGCATTTTTTTGCTATATTCGACGATTCCCTTTTGAATAGCGGCGCCGCTAGAGCTAAGGGAAAGGTATGTTGCTCCATTTCTCGTTCGGCGTTTCTTTGCGTAATGTTAGTGTCGTTTTCTTTACAACGTTTTCGTTCTTCCTTTCTCTAGCCGTAGCGTTGCGATCTTTAATTTCTATAGCATTCAACTTTAACTTTTTAAAAAACAGTCTACAATGCCACGAGCAAAGTCCGCTGGTGAAATTGATGGAACTTTACAGCATAAAGCTTAATTTCTCCCCACCCAGGAGGAAATTCCCTTCAGAATATCAATGTCAAAATTAAAGCATTACAGCTAAACAATAAGGCTAATAATTTAATCAATAATAATATATGGCGAATGCTTGCACTATAACATATCCATAATAGCAGGATATTTGCTAGAGTTTATGACAGTTTTATTAAAAATAACTGATCTTTTTAGTTTACCTTCATTTATATTTGAAACTGATCGATGTTGTACGAGATTGTGTATGGCGCATGCTTTCGCTTAAAAATAGCCATAATATCAGGACTTTTGTTAGAATTGCTAGCAGTAGCGTTCTTATACGCGATTCGGCGTTGCAGCTTAAGAACGGTCGTACGGTGTCGTGCACAGCGCCTGGCCCTGCACACAACAGGCCGTTGGTTCAAATCCCGTCTCGCCGAAGCGCTCTGTGTGTGCGAAACTTTAATTAAAATGCTGCACTGATGAAGAACACTCACAAAGCAATCAAATGAGAAATTAAAAGCCTTAGCAAAAGCGTACCTAAACTATAAATGGAGCTTTAATTGCATTCAGATTGAAAAAAAAAAGCTGTGTCACCACTGCAAATGGACGAAAGCGCTGTAAATACACGTTTACCGATTTGTGTCACACAGTCTTTCGCCCTTTCGGTGCGAGAAGCTTAACACTACACCCGAAACGCGACCATAATTCTCCTTTCCGACTGTCAGAACTATCCCTCCTGCACCTCTGCAACCCGGTTCGAAAGCAAAGCACAGCGCCGTGTTTTAAAAGTTTGCGCGAAACAAATGTTATCCCCGGTAACCTCCTGCCGTTTTGCGGCAGCAGCATCCAGCCAGGCAGCCGGCAGGACCGAGAAAGCTCACCGTAGCCCTCGCACTGGTGCACAACAAATCCTGCGAACAAATAAACAAATCACGCAAACACATGTCGTACTAGCGGCTCGCCGTACTTGCCTGTGCACACCTGGACGCGCCAACACGGCCAACTCCTGCACAAGAAAATGTTCCAGGGTTGTCGCATTTATGGGGCTGGGGAGGCGATGGTTTCTTCCAGTACACGCACACATTTTCATTAAAAAATACTTCACCAACCGTGTGCGGCGCGCTGAGAATCGTGATCGTAAACCGTGCAACAGCTTGGCAATGCACAAACACACACACACAGGGAGTGAAACAAAAAATCGGTCTCGTTTCTCATTTCCTAGTTTCATAATTTTCCCATTTGAAAGCGATGAAAAAGTTTGCTTGGAGCTGGATTACACCCGACCAGAAGCCAGGGAAGCGGCGCGCGCAGTTGCAAATGGTAAACGGAAAAGCCAATTAGACGCCTTACACCTGGCGCGCAAAGCCAGCAAGCAGGCAAACGCGAACAGAAGAAGAAAAAAAACCCACGCCGAGAAAATAATAAAATAAAACACTTGACCATGGTGTTCAGTCATACTTATCACATTCTCTACCCCCATTGCTCGCCACCCGTTATTGCCACCCCCTGCAAGCAGCGGGCCACGAACCGAAGTTTCGGTGTAGAATTTATGTTACACGCTGCCGGGTAGTGCTGTATTTAGTTTTTTTTTGTTGTATTCTCTCCCCCTCCCTGTTCTGTTCCGTTCATCTTACTCCGCTCAACAAAACCATCCGCTTCCGCTAACGTTTTTGAGGCACGCTATTTTCCCATTTCGAAACGCTCTTTCACTGGCTGCCAGGTGCTCCTGCTGGTGCTGCTGTTGCTGCCGTTGCTGCTTGTGCATTTTGTTTAACAACTTTTTAGCTAACCATTTACATTTACAATTTGGTCATGTTCCGTTTCCGTTTCCGTTTCGTGTTATTTTTTTCTCGCTCTCTCTTTCTCTCTCTTTTTTTCTGAATAATCCCTTTCTGTGTGTTCGTTTCGTGGCCTAGTGGCACGCGGCCGGTAGACGGCATTCCCTGCAAGGATCGGGCGCAACAACGATTGCAGGCTGCCGCTGACAGCCACCGGACATCGGGAAGTAAATTGCAAGCCACACGGTCGGTCGGATCGGGTTCATTCGGGCCTACGAAAATCATTTCGCTCCGGCCCAAGCCGTCCCGGCAAGGAGCCCACTCCAAAGCATAAGCACGAATTGTCAAAGTGTCAGCGGTCGGCAGTCCTTTGCATACGCCTGCGTCTCTCGTTCTCGCACTCTCTCTCTCTCTCTGTCGCAATCTGCTGGACAGGACGCCCCGGATGGAGTTTTCGCCTTGCGCCTTGCGATGGTTGTTGGCTGATGCTTGCTTGAGTTCGCTGCTCTACCTCAACTTCAGTCTCGTTTTGCTCTGTTTTGCTACACTTTTAACTGCAACAGTAGATGGTTGATTCTGTACTTTTGATTAGTCTTACAAACATTTGCCTTCCACTTTACGCGGTCCCCTATCGCTGTGATTGAGTGTACTGTGTGCTTTTTTTTACTTTATCTACATTTTTTTACGGAAAAGCCAATTAGACGCCTTACACCTGGCGCGCAAAGCCAGCAAGCAGGCAAACGCGAACAGAAGAAGAAAAAAAACCCACGCCGAGAAAATAATAAAATAAAACACTTGACCATGGTGTTCAGTCATACTTATCACATTCTCTACCCCCATTGCTCGCCACCCGTTATTGCCACCCCCTGCAAGCAGCGGGCCACGAACCGAAGTTTCGGTGTAGAATTTATGTTACACGCTGAATGGACGAAAGCGCTGTAAATACACGTTTACCGATTTGTGTCACACAGTCTTTCGCCCTTTCGGTGCGAGAAGCTTAACACTACACCCGAAACGCGACCATAATTCTCCTTTCCGACTGTCAGAACTATCCCTCCTGCACCTCTGCAACCCGGTTCGAAAGCAAAGCACAGCGCCGTGTTTTAAAAGTTTGCGCGAAACAAATGTTATCCCCGGTAACCTCCTGCCGTTTTGCGGCAGCAGCATCCAGCCAGCCAGCCGGC
Organism: Anopheles cracens; assembly: GCA_002091845.1. Lineage (NCBI taxonomy): Eukaryota > Metazoa > Arthropoda > Insecta > Diptera > Culicidae > Anopheles > Anopheles cracens. The sequence continues at coordinate 150,230 of KZ071509.1, read as the reverse complement.
AGGACCGAGAAAGCTCGCCGTAGCCCTCGCACTGGTGCACAACAAATCCTGCGAACAAATAAACAAATCACGCAAACACATGTTGTACTAGCGGCTCGCCGTACTTGCCGCTGCACACCTGGACACGCCAACACGGCCAACTCCTGCACAAGAAAATGTTCCAGGGTTGTCGCATTTATGGGGCTGGGGAGGCGATGGTTTCTTCCAGTACACGCACACATTTTCATTAAAAAATACTTCACCAACCGTGTGCGGCGCGCTGAGAATCGTGATCGTAAACCGTGCAACAGCTTGGCAATGCACAAACACACACACACAGGGAGTGAAACAAAAAATCGGTCTCGTTTCTCATTTCCTAGTTTCATAATTTACCCATTTGAAAGCGATGAAAAAGTTTGCTTGGAGCTGGATTACACCCGACCAGAAGCCAGGGAAGCGGCGCGCGCAGTTGCAAATGGTAAACGGAAAAGCCAATTAGACGCCTGCGGCGCCGCTAGAGCTAAGGGAAAGGTATGTTGCTCCATTTCTCGTTCGGCGTTTCTTTGCGTAATGTTAGTGTCGTTTTCTTTACAACGTTTTCGTTCTTCCTTTCTCTAGCCGTAGCGTTGCGATCTTTAATTTCTATAGCATTCAACTTTAAGCCGCATACACTTGCGTTTCATATGGAAAAGAGGCTTTAATCGAACCTTCTTATTTGATGAGACAGCATAAGAAGACGGATAAATGTTCCAAACACACACATACACACACACGCACGCCGTCGGAAACACACAAATTCAAGTTCATAATTCAAACCGAAGCATCCCGGCAACAATCTCAAACCTAGTTTAAGCTTGTAGTAAAAAATAATGATACAATATCACACAATTACTCGCTCCCAGGCAAAAAAAAAAACAACGGAAGAGTCGTTCGGTAGTGCGCGTCACTTGAAAGCAAAGGACCCACCGTAAAAGAATTCGGATCGTCACTTCATCACACCGATTCACACAGCACACCTCCACCCGCCGCCAACCGAGCGAGTCAGCCGAAATGAAGAAATCCTTCCTTCTTATCGCATTTAGAGCGCTCGAGCGTGTCGCGTAAACCCGCCTCGCACTCCCCAACCACCTTTCCGCCGATCGGTGATTAAATTAGATTCACGTTTCCACCACCGGATTCCGGCCACTCCGGATCGCTCCGCCGGGCCCCATCGGTGGGTGCGTGCAGATGCCTAATGCGCTAAGCTGATAAGACGCTTCCCGCGGTTGGCGGTTGGTTGCTGTATGCGCGTGTGTTTTTCATCGCTTATTCATTACACCGCCACACCGTGGCCGAAGTGTTTCGGTTGTTTTGTGCTTCCTTCCTTCACGATCCCGCCACCGCACTGTGGCTGCAAGGGGGCGAGGCGCTTCGCTTTTCTGATTCGCTGCATCCGCTGCCGGTTGCTTATGGCTCGGCAATGGTGCCCCGGGATTTTCCGGGCTAGTTTTCGCCTCCGCGAACCCTCCGCTCGGTTTCCATTTGTTTCGCGACCGATCGGAACGATTATTTTCCTGTTGTTATTCTTCTTAAAAGCCGGAGCAAACATCGATTGGGTTTAGGCTGTCGTCGACCAGCCAACGTGTCTCCCATCATGGCGCCGCGCGTACGAGCGCTTGGAGCAATGTAGCAATTTCAACGATGTAATTGATACGGTCTTGAAGAAGGCGCGCACTGGTGTGATGTGGCGTTGTTCTTTCATTATTTCTTCCGCATGCTCGCCAGGGCGGGCTCTTCAGTGGTGTTTGCACATGGTGTAGTGCTTTTTTTTCCTTTCGCGTGTTCCTTCATCCAAAAGGGGGGGGGGGTCCTATTTCGGGCGAATCATGCATCCGTTTTTCCACCCGGTAGACGGGCGAAAACAAAAAAAGGAAACAAAATCAGCAAAACGTTCTTTAATATTGATCAACATGTCACTCGCAGATTGAGATGCAAACGTAGCGCCGGCAGCACGTTCCGCACGGGCTAGTGCAAATAGTTTGGCCAAAAACTGCACAAGTGGATGGACTGTGTTTTTCTCCCCCCCTCCCCCTCCTTCATTACCCTTGTGTTGGGGGAAAAAGTTCGTGTATCACCATCATCACGTCTCGAAGAATTTCCAGTACGTGCCGGTGCATTACCGAACGGATTTGGCCGACTGGTACGAACGTGGCCGCACCCCGGTCCTGGTGCCCGTAGACCCGTAGAAGGTTGCGCTTTTTTGACACTGAAAAAAAAACATCCAAAAAGCTCCGTGTGAGATCGTGTTCTGTTTAATGCTAGCACACCATCGTTTGCTCAAACTTACCACTTACTGCTGCACTGTACCGCGTCGCTGCCACTGCCAGCTTGTAGTGTTGCCAGCTTACCTGCTAGACGGCTAACTTTTCTCCGTAGTGCGCTGTACCCGAAACCGTTTCATAGCCGCGTCTTGCCGTTCCAATCGATCGCTTGTTGTTATCTTCTTGTGCACCGATTATAGCGTGATATATTTGCACCACAAATTTGCCACTACCCTGCCCGTCCCGGATGACGCACACTAACCCCGCTCCCCCACTAACCCCACCGAACACTTCCAACACACACACATACACTCACTTCACAACACATCCCACAACACTACGAATATTTCTTTGCATCGGAACCCTTTGCCGACGAAGGAGGCACGCACACATCACTCACGCGTTTGGTTGCGCCACTAACAGGCGATCAGATTTCCTATCGTTTTGCATTAGTCTAACATCTTGTGTTTGGTGTCTTCCGGGCGTTTAGTTATTTTACTTTTTGTGAAAAACACATATTTTTTCAAGAAAATTGTTTTTCTAACCCTAGTTTGTGCGAATTGATGTGCACGACGGGTGCGAGTTAGAAAGATTGTGTGTTCTTCAGCTCTCTGTTTTTTTATTTAATACAATGACATTGATTTGATTTTTTGCACGAACAAATGGATTAAAATAAGCGAACATGCGATGCGCATGTCACATCCCAAGGTTTGTTTTGTTCGGTTTTAAGTTTTCGGACAACACATCTCACAATTAGCTTTCGCAGCAAATTGGAAACACACACACACACACGCCTACAGACTCAGTCACACACCACCACCTAAAAACCCGCCCCACCGATTATTGCTGCCCAATTTAGGTGCTCCACCAAGGCCGAAGATTCTAACTCGCAAATCCGTCTTTAGTTCCCGTTTTATTTGTGCGCCTTCACCTCACGGTCACGCAGCGATCCCGATCGAGGATCGTTATTCGGTGTAGCTACTCTTTCCTTCACTCGCCTGTGCAAGTAAACCAAAACTTCACGACACTCGATTACGATGGGACGTATTTTGTTTCCCTGCTTTCCCTTATTGCTCCTGCCTTCACACCACGATTGTGATCACCTCCAGTTTTGCAGTTCATTTATTTGCGCTTGATTTGACTTTTGACCGGTTTCTCCGTTTGATGCCTTTTTCGTAAAGTTTGAGTATTAACTCCCGACATCACTCACGCGTTTGGTTGCGCCACTAACAGGCGATCAGATTTCCTATCGTTTTGCATTAGTCTAACATCTTGTGTTTGGTGTCTTCCGGGCGTTTAGTTATTTTACTTTTTGTGAAAAACACAAAAAAAAAACGATTCGCTACGTGCACACACACACAAACACAGACGGTCCGGCCGTTGTTCGCGTCAACATTTTTGTAAGAAGTATATCAAAAATCGATGACGTGACTATGGTAAGTGTAGAAGTGCGACGGTATCAGCTTCCTCCCTAAAAACAAAAACCAAAAAAAAAACTAAAACGAAACTTCCCTCCGTACCGAAATCGTAGCACAGTAACGGTTAGGCAAAACCCTACAACAGTCGGAATGAAAATTAAACAAAGAGCAAAGCATTCAATCACCCCGTAAAGGAACAAACACGAAAACACACACACACATTTTTTTTCTACATTTCTACCACCCTAAATGCAAGCCGTTTCTACCACCACTCAACCTGCCAACATCTCTTCTCTCTTTTCATTAAAATGGGCATCGTCGTCATCTGTTCTGTGTGCCAACTTTGTGCGCGCTGTCTGTGTGTGTCGTTACGAATTTTGTCGCAAACGCGCGTCGACGAATTAAAAAAAAAAAAAAAAAATTTCATAGCCGCGTCTTGCCGTTCCAATCGATCGCTTGTTGTTATCTTCTTGTGCACCGATTATAGCGTGATATATTTGCACCACAAATTTGCCACTACCCTGCCCGTCCCGGATGACGCACACTAACCCCGCTCCCCCACTAACCCCACCGAACACTTCCAACACACACACACACACACTCACTTCACAACACATCCCACAACACTACGAATATTTCTTTGCATCGGAACCCTTTGCCGACGAAGGAGGCACGCACCGGTACGAGGAATCGTTTGTTCCTATTGCATCGCTGGCAGCATCCCTCTTGTATCCTTCGTCGTGTATATAACCAGCGGAACTCACGCGGCGTGATCTTCTGACACCCGGGAAATTCGCTCACTCACTGTAAATCACCATACACACAACCACATTGCCAAACCCCTCTGTACATACACACATCCGGTTGTTGATCGCATAATTCCTGACGATTTCGCGCGATTTTCCGACGGCCTCGCTTGTTTACTATTTACACACCCCGACCCCACAGCTGTCACTGAGCCGCACGAGCGCTCGTGACAGCTTGACAGCTGTCAGCTTACTTCGGTGTTGCGATCGCGGGATTTTCAAAGCGCAGCAACACGCGATGCGTATCGTTTTTTGTTTGTTTTTGTGTCACACTTTACCTACAGATCCGTGTCGGTTTTGGAAGATAAGCATGTTTTGTTTTTGAAAGCGTCACAATACAGCCCGCGAAGCAAGCGGTTCGGCTTTTTGTGCGCAGTGTGCGCACTCGAAGGGGAAGAATTATTTTGTTTACCGCCGGATGCAACAACGCACAACCATATCGTAACTAATTTTTTTTCTAATGGAAGCCCGGGTTCTTCTCAGCCGGGACATGCAAATAGTTGCGGGATTGCAGCTCGCCTTCGAGATGGGGATTAACGTACACGCCGGCTCCTCGACAGTGTCGTCGGTACGGATGCGCGTTGATAGCACTGTCACGGCGTCGGAGACCCCAGGTCCTGGTGCCCGTAGACCCGTAGAAGGTTGCGCTTTTTTGACACTGAAAAAAACATCCAAAAAGCTCCGTGTGAGATCGTGTTCTGTTTAATGCTAGCACACCACCGTTTGCTCAAACTTACCACTTACTGCTTCACTGTACCGCGTCGCTGCCACTGCCAGCTTGTAGTGTTGCCAGCTTACCTGCTAGACGGCTAACTTTTCTCCGTAGTGTGCTGTACCCGAAACCGTTTCGTAGCCGCGTCTTGCCGTTCCAATCGATCGCTTGTTGTTATCTTCTTGTGCACCGATTATAGAGTGATATATTTGCACCACAAATTTGCCACTACCCTGCCCGTCACGGATGACGCACACTAACCCCGCTCCCCCACTAACCCCACCGAACACTTCCAACACACACACACACACACTCACTTCACAACACATCCCACAACACTACGAATATTTCTTTGCATCGGAACCCTTTGCCGACGAAGGAGGCACGCACATCAAATGCTTTAATTACCAGCTGCATTGACACGCCTGTCGCACTAATGTGTGAAAAGCAAACCAGTCAAACAAACATTCAGTGAACTAATCGTTGGCTTTCTTGCAGGACTCGCTCATATTTATCAACAAGCGCTCGTGGTTCTCATATTTTTTCCATGCTTACTAACACCACTACTACTACTACACACACACACACAGCGAAAGCCAAGGCAGTGATGCGCTGATTACTATTCAGTTTCCCTTTTGCTACCCCGCACTGACACCATGTAGTATTGACCTTTCCGAGCCGTTTCCAAAGCCCGTTTTATTTATTGTCCTGTAGAAGATTTAACCCCAAGTACTTTCCACTTAGAACTCTATCCTTTCAACCACTCCGGTCGGTTCCGTATGACAATCGAGACGAACATAAGTAGCTGTGGTTTTTTTATTTAATACAATGACATTGATTTGATTTTTTGCACGAACAAATGGATTAAAATAAGCGAACATGCGATGCGCATTCTCTATAGGGAATACACGATTATAAGCCTCTGAAGAACGTAACGCACTATCCTAAAAGTCTGCCGGATCTCAGGTCCAAAGAAACCTCCTAGGACATCCACACTCCGTCTTAAGCACGGTCAAGTCAACGATTAGCTTCACCAGAATTAGCAAGCTGATACTGTCAAACAAAACTTTCACCCTCATTTTACATCGATTCCGTATTATCCATTACTTCTCGTAGCGTTTCATTCTCGTCACTCGTGTGTGCTGTGCCGTATACTTCCTCATGTAGACTGTCGGTTTTGTCTCGAAGTGATATTATTCGGATTCCGTTTTCTATACTCTTCCGCAAATAGTTTTGTCATACATGTGCGATTTCATTTTATCTTTTGCTTTTGCATTTTGGAATGAGTTATTTTTTAAACTCTCTCATTCTCTCTATCTCTCTATCTCTCTCTTCTTATTATTATTCTTGCTTTTGTTTTGCGTTTTGAGCCATTGTTTTTACTGTATGCACTACGAATTTGTCCATTTGAAACTTGTTTTTATTTTCTCTCTTTCATGTGCCTTTTAAATGAATACTATATCAAATGCTTTAATTACCAGCTGCATTGACACGCCTGTCGCACTAATGTGTGAAAAGCAAACCAGTCAAACAAACATTCAGTGAACTAATCGTTGGCTTTCTTGCAGGACTCGCTCATATTTATCAACAAGCGCTCGTGGTTCTCATATTTTTTCCATGCTTACTAACACCACTACTACTACTACACACACACACACAGCGAAAGCCAAGGCAGTGATGCGCTGATTACTATCCAGTTTCCCTTTTGCTATCCCGCACTGACACCATGTAGTATTGACCTTTCCGAGCCGTTTCCAAAGCCCGTTTTATTTATTGTCCTGTAGAAGATTTAACCCCAAGTACTTTCCACTTAGAACTCTATCCTTTCAACCACTCCGGTCGGTTCCGTATGACAATCGAGACGAACATAAGTAGCTGTGTCACTAGTTTGACATTTGATTTGATGCAATGCGTTTTTCGTTGGTTTGTTTTGTTCAAATGAACTGCTGCTTTCTGTTCTATTATCTCGTTGTAATCATCGCCGCTGTGAACTGGCGTTCGTTTTTATGCGTAGCACCACCACCAACACCGTCCTCAGGGCCAAACATCGTGTATAGTTCATTGTTTTCGATTTTATTCACCGTGTGAGTTTGTTGTAATTTTCAAAGCTGGTATTTATTACTCATCTCTTTCCTTCCCATTCTGTTCCTGTGTTTCCAACTGATGTGTTTTGTTATCGGTGTTGACGGAGCCACGTTGCAAATGGCGTCCGTTCGTTCTATTCCGGTGTTTCTTCCCTTCTTTTCTCACTTGCAGTTCGATAATTTCTGCCGTTTTGGTTTCCATTTTGTTTACCAATTTTATCGGTTGTGAATGTGTTTGTCGTATTGGTTTTCGCTTCTATCGATGACTTTTGCAATAACTATATAATTACGAACGTATTACCATATTTGGCATTTGATTCCCAACATGTTCAACAAGCCAGTGCTTCAGTGGCTGTATCGTTTCGGACCAGAGCGTAGAAGCAGACCGCCAGAGCGACATACTAATTGGATACGAACAAAAGTGGTACACACAGAATGACGAATGTAGGGTTCCGTACACTCCGACTTCACACAGACCACACTCTCTCGCTCGTTCTCCTTCGCTCTCTTTCTCTCTCACCTTCTGTAGATCAGCGTAGATAAGCCATCTCTCAGCATCCATCGTGTAGCAACTAAGTGTAGCACCCTAGGAGTAATATGGTTGCTAAGCGTCAGTCTGTAAATCTTTCATCTCTCACGTCATTGTGTCAAGTGTCATCATCTTATCCAACAACTGTCACTAGATGTGTATATATGTGCGTGTGTATCTTTACTCGAATCACACCATACTTCAATCATTGTTTACTGTATATTCATAACCTCTGTCGTTTCTGTTGAGCACGTTAATGTCAGCGTTCGTGTTGTGGTAAACTAACAGCTATAGGTAGATCCGTTTCTGTACTCTATTCTTCGTGTGTTTTCATATATTCAAGTTCACAATCACCCACCCAGTTGCTGTCCATAAATTACGCCACCTTTACTACGTTTGAGGATTACGACCGCTGGACACTTCAAACGAAAATGTAAAAGGATACGATCGTGCTAACTGTGCCTAAGTAGTTCAACTAGCCCAACTGACCGTGGTATTAGTAGCAGTAGTAGTAAAACAAAACACGCCCGGTGCCGGCCTCCTCCAACTGTCAAATTGCTTAGTAGTTTGGACGAAAATATCTCATTGACAGCAGCAGCAAACTAACAACCAGCTGTCAGCCATACCATAAACTAGTTCACTGAATGTCACTGTACAGGTTATGCGTAACTGGGCCGTTCGTTTTCTGTTGTGTTTGATTACCTTTTCGATTTTGTGCTAAACTTTCCACTTCCGTTCGTTACGCTTCCTCTTTTCGCGCATTTCTTTTGCATCCACTGTTTAGATATGCTCACGTTTTTTCGTTGGTTTGTTTTGTTCAAATGAACTGCTGCTTTCTGTTCTATTATCTCGTTGTAATCATCGCCGCTGTGAACTGGTGTTCGTTTTTATGCGTAACATCACCACCAATACCGTCCTCACGGCCAAACATCGTGTATAGTTCATTGTTTTCGATTTTATTCACCGTGTGAGTTTGTTGTAATTTTCAAAGCTGGTATTTATCTTCCTCATGTAGACTGTCGGTTTTGTCTCGAAGTGATATTATTCGGATTCCGTTTTCTATACTCTTCCGCAAATAGTTTTGCCATACATGTGCGATTTCATTTTATTTTATGCTTTTGCATTT
>KZ071509.1:87243-98476 GCA_002091845.1 Anopheles cracens | reverse complement strand
AGTGGAGCATTATTTTGCGGTTCTACCGTTTCGTGCCCGAAACGGGCTGTTGCTAGCAATTCTAACAAAAGTCCTGATATTATGGCTATTTTTAAGCGAAAGCATGCGCCATACACAATCTCGTACCACATAGATCAGTTTCAAATATTATATAAATGAAGGTAAACTAAAAAGATCAGTTATTTTTAATAAAACTGTCATAAACTCTAACAAACATCCTGCTATTATGGATATTTTGTAGTGCAAGCAATCGCCATATATTATTATTGATTAAATTATTAGCCTTATTGTTTAGCTGTAATGCTTTAATTTTGACATTGATATTCTGAAGGGAATTTCCTCCAGGGTGGGGAGAAATTAAGCTTTATGCTGTAAAGTTCTATCAAATTCACCAGCGGACTTTACTCGTGGCATTGTAGACTGTTTTTTAAAAAAGGGTTAAAGTTTCTGTTTCGTTTTAGCCAAACATTTTTTTTATAAATGAAGGTCAACTTGGGAGACCTTGTTATTTGGAATAGAATTCATCCCGGTGACTTCGTACCGTTTTGTTCGCAACTGCAAATCGTCTGCCAAATCAGGAAGATTCGTTCAGGAAGACAAATTCATTGACGAGAACATATTTGTTTTTTTAACATCTCCTCAAGCAGTGGGTACTTAAAAATGGAGAGAAATATTTTTTAAGTCTATGTGAAATCCACTTCACATTAGAACTGAATAATAGCATAAGTAACAAGCAACAATTGAAATCACCGTCCCGAAGGAATACGGACCGGAAAGTCCCACGCCCCGGTGCCACAAGTATGTGTCATTATCGGATTTAATCCTACCACGGGGACGGCCAGCGCGAAAGAGGGAATACAGCATTTAATTTATGACTCCAGCAGCGCGCAAGGGTGCATTTTCACTCCCCACCGATAATGAAACCAACCTAAAAAAAACTCCCCAAGTGCAGCTTCCTTCCACTGCGAAGAGCAGCCCACTGTCACGGTCAACCATCATTGGGTGGCCACACATGAGGGCACCAATGTGTGTGTGTGTGCATGTTGGCCTGTGATCGTGAGAAGCGATCTACTTCCCCCGGTTTCCACACGGCCGCTCGGGGTCGATGAAGCGAGAAAGGGGGGCTACTGGCTCCTGATAATGCGCTCCAGCTTCGACTTCGGTGAATGGCAATCGCTCGTTAGTGACGGATGGGTTACGAATGTGGATTTGGTTGCACGAGCCCCGAGAATTTTGAGTTGCTTTTCCAGGACGCCAGGATTGCCATTTCGATATCGACGGATGGAACGGAAGCAGGCCATACGAGTGGGCCGGGAGTCACTAAAGCATTTTGGAGGGCGGGAGATCTTTACGAGGTTGCGAGGTTGCTCAGGAAAACGTATAAATCGTAGCTGTAATGCCTAGGTCATTCAACGCGCGGGTACGTGTGTGTGTGTGCGATGTGTGTTTGTACCGAAACGGAGAATAATAGAAACTAGAGGAACATTGGCGTAAGCGAGCTGCCTTATAAGGAACTTATGCGTTGTAAAACTGTGCTAATTAGAGGCTAACAAGACGATGATCAATGGGGACAGCCCCAGGTGCGTCTTGACAAGACGTGATTGATGCCAAATATCAACTGGACTCGACTATGTCAGTATAAACAAGTCTAGTAAGCCGTATACCGACAAGAGAAATTGCAAACTTGTATTTCTATTGCGAGTTGCATACATTCGGGCGCTTAGGAAGGATTTGTACGCACCCATTGCTTGATCTGCCTCTGTTAAGCCTCCGTTTAGCTACATTTTCTTGTCTAAACCGACGAATCTATGAGTTCGGGGCGTGTGAATAAGCTCGTTAGAGAGCTTCCTTTCGTCACAGTTTCAGCGGATTTGCCGCCACCAATCCAAGGGCCAATTAGTAAGCGAATGTTACTATCGCACACCCGCACCCGGATGAACTCGATCGTCGAGCGACAAACGCATCACGCACACACACACACGCACACGCACAATCAAGTAAACCACTATACGGATCCAGCAATGGAATAAACGAGATTTTAAAAATTCAATAAAAAAACACACTGTTCTACGCGCAAGCGAATGTGCAACTGTGGCACAAAACAACTAGCACTAGCACGTTGAAATGAGCACGCTGTAGGTAGGCAAGAGAAGAAAAAGAGAGAGAGAGAGAAAGAGAAAAAGAAAAAAACGATCCAAAACAACCAAATCAGAAACGGACCGAAACGATCCAGGCAGTATCCACAAACCGGGGTGGCATCCTGGTGGCCTACTACTACTACTGTTATAAAAACAAACGGAACCGAAACGAGAAACACAAACCACTAGTAATGTTATTGTTGCGGATAAGTAGAGGGTGGTGGTGGTGGCGGTGTTTTAAGCAAATGACGGAAGAAATCAACTAGTTCAGATTCGCTTTGATATGGTGGATGCGGTTGGTTTCGTTCAACATAACTGTTTCTCTAATATGGGCGAGTCTGTGTGTATGTGTGTTTGTGTGGGGGGTTTTCTGATGTTGCTGTTGTTTTTGTGTTGTTTTTGTGGTTGGCAGAAGACAAACGGAAACTTACCATCTTAATGTCACTGATGGTCATAATGCTTCGAACGAACAGATTGATACGAACGATCGCCGGACCATCTTGGGGTGTTGGGGGGTGTTGGTTTTTGTGTTTTTTGTGTGTGTGTGTTTGTTTTTGCACAAAATATGACACGGTGAAGGTTGGAGATCGTTTTGTGGAATTTGTTCATTGCATTGTATGGCGCACGTGCGCGCTCGCGCGCAAGGATTTGAAACAGTGTGCGCGTGTGTGTTTGTGTAGCACTCGAGCCGGCACGTAGTCACCACCAAGCTTCACATGGATATTTTATGTGCCCTCTTCGACGTAAAACCGCACACACACACACACACACACATGCTGCGGTGCTACCGAAGGTCCTGGCCCCGTCGGATCCGTGCCTCCTGAACGTGTATTTTACGACGGTGGTTTCGCAGCAGTAAAACTATCCAATTGGGCAAACGCGTCCTCCCGGGCGGTGTGAACCACGGGAGAAAGTTTTACGAGCCTCTGTGTGTGTGTGTTGCAGCGTTCACATCACGACAACGCTGAAGTAATACCAGTGTCGTGTGTCGTCTTATCGGCGGTGACAGCTGTCAAATCAAACCGAAACGTCTTTGGTCGTCCGTACGTGTGACGTTTGAAGTGCCATTTCGAGGCGTGTTTGCTATTGCATGTTCCGTTCGCTGTTAGTATAATCCCTGGCTGCAAAGGCCGATGGTAGAGCTGTGGCGGGTGTTGAAGTGAAGCCGTGGGTCAGTGGGCCAAGAATATGTCAGATTGTGTGGGCGTGTGGCTATATGGGAGTCGTTACTATTTACACCAGACGTGTGTGTCTGTCCGGCCACTGGGTGTGTTGTGTGTGAGTGGTGCGAGCGTGTGTGTGTTTTTTTATGGTCGTGGAACGGGGTCAGGATAAAGATGGCAGACGAACACGCTAGCCAGTCGGCACACGGAACGAGCGGGCAACCGACCCGAAGAAGACATCATCCGTGGTCGGAACGATGAGCTTAGGTAAATTATGGTTGATCTCTCCACCCATGGCGCGGGGGATCGCTTTAAGTTCACCGTGGGGTGGGAGAAGTTGAGCTAATACACAACCGACCCGACCCCGCAAAAAAACCACAGCACGCGCCCGGGACGCGCGTTGGGATTGATGGATTTGAGGGGGGAGAAAAGTTTTCTAACCTCTCGAACGCGTCACCAGCAGGAGAAGTCGTCGTCAGCGCACTGACTGGCCACGTCGTCTTCCCGCCGCTGGAACCGGCCGGATTTGCTCGAGCGAAAGTCAAATGGCTGATTTACATGACCCATCGGGAAATCGCGGGCGGGCATTATCGACTCCCCCCCGCATGGATCGAAAGAAAAACAAAATGTCACTCCCGGGCGCCGCGCGTGTGTACCGGAAGCCATTTTGCAAAGTGTGCGTGCGTGCGTTCGGATGGCAGGACGAACCCCTTTTCACTCTTCCACCTTGTTTTGCGACCTTGCGCCGGGTTTAAGCGCGCACCCCGCGGAGTCGAGTGGTGAAGTTTTTTGCCTAATTTGGCAATTTGTATGATTGAAGAGAACGAGCGCGGACGTGCGGCGGGAAAATCGGGACGGATTTGGGCGATGTGATTGCTTGTTTCTTTTTCCACTGCGCTTAGCTTAGCGCCCGGGAGCCCGGGGTTTTGTGATAAGAGTGTGTGTTTGTGTGTCTGTGTGCCCCCAAACCGTTCGACGAGAGCTGCGTAGGACGTTTTGAAACTTCCATGCGGTCGTTTTCGTCGGTTTTCTTTAATCTAACTTTTCTGGACCGAGAGCCAGAAAAGGGATAAAAAAATATCTGTAAATGTGTTGTTTTTAGCAGGACATCACCACTACCACCGCGCGGTCCTTCCACTGCGGTGGTCCCAATCACCCCACACCGACAACATGGGTGGGTTCGATCAGGTTGGGTTGGGCGCGGGTGGCTGTGAAGCTATCGGGGGCAATTTGTCTGAAAATTTCAACAGCCACGTTTACCCTTCCGCGTTCAATACTTCCGACGATGCGACGCCGCACTCCATACGCCCAGCGGGAGCTCCTGGCGGCCCCGTGTCCTTTGCGGACGTCCTCGTTTTGGCATCTCATTTGCATGCGATTAAAATGCCAAGAGGTGGGTTTGTGCGAAAACCCCTTTTGCAAAATGGAAACTTTTCCACCCCGCTGGCAATCCAGCTGGTGGAAGCTTGTGGGTGATTTGTTTTAGTGATGGTTTTATTTTTTTCTTCGTCCGTTTCCTTTCGGCTTGCATGGGACGGTTTGGTTTGTTTTTATTTATTTTTATTTAGTGGGGAGATTTCCTACGTGATTGGTTCGGTGATTTGTAATCAGGGCGGGGATGATGGTGCTGTTTTTTCTTTTGTTCGTTTGGTGTTCGAAAACCAAAACAAAAAACTGTCACTTCGTTCGAACCGCCGGGATCAAGCCGGATTCATGGAATTTTTGGAGAAAATACTTGACAGGAGCGCACAGCAAAAAAAGAAAAAAAAACACGCTCGAACCTCCAACACTCGAGAAGGGATTTGCTCGAGCGAAAGTCAAATGGCTGATTTACATGACCCATCGGGAAATCGCGGGCGGGCATTATCGACTCCCCCCCGCATGGATCGAAAGAAAAACAAAATGTCACTCCCGGGCGCCGCGCGTGTGTACCGGAAGCCATTTTGCAAAGTGTGCGTGCGTGCGTTCGGATGGCAGGACGAACCCCTTTTCACTCTTCCACCTTGTTTTGCGACCTTGCGCCGGGTTTAAGCGCGCACCCCGCGGAGTCGAGTGGTGAAGTTTTTTGCCTAATTTGGCAATTTGTATGATTGAAGAGAACGAGCGCGGACGTGCGGCGGGAAAATCGGGACGGATTTGGGCGATGTGATTGCTTGTTTCTTTTTCCACTGCGCTTAGCTTAGCGCCCGGGAGCCCGGGGTTTTGTGATAAGAGCGCGAGTGTGTGTTTGTGTGTCTGTGTGCCCCCAAACCGTTCGACGAGAGCTGCGTAGGACGTTTTGAAACTTCCATGCGGTCGTTTTCGTCGGTTTTCTTTAATCTAACTTTTCTGGACCGAGAGCCAGAAAAGGGATAAAAAAATATCTGTAAATGTGTTGTTTTTAGCAGGACATCACCACTACCACCGCGCGGTCCTTCCACTGCGGTGGTCCCAATCACCCCACACCGACAACATGGGTGGGTTCGATCAGGTTGGGTTGGGCGCGGGTGGCTGTGAAGCTATCGGGGGCAATTTGTCTGAAAATTTCAACAGCCACGTTTACCCTTCCGCGTTCAATACTTCCGACGATGCGACGCCGCACTCCATACGCCCAGCGGGAGCTCCTGGCGGCCCCGTGTCCTTTGCGGACGTCCTCGTTTTGGCATCTCATTTGCATGCGATTAAAATGCCAAGAGGTGGGTTTGTGCGAAAACCCCTTTTGCAAAATGGAAACTTTTCCACCCCGCTGGCAATCCAGCTGGTGGAAGCTTGTGGGTGATTTGTTTTAGTGATGGTTTTATTTTTTTCTTCGTCCGTTTCCTTTCGGCTTGCATGGGACGGTTTGGTTTGTTTTTATTTATTTTTATTTAGTGGGGAGATTTCCTACGTGATTGGTTCGGTGATTTGTAATCAGGGCGGGGATGATGGTGCTGTTTTTTCTTTTGTTCGTTTGGTGTTCGAAAACCAAAACAAAAAACTGTCACTTCGTTCGAACCGCCGGGATCAAGCCGGATTCATGGAATTTTTGGAGAAAATACTTGACAGGAGCGCACAGCAAAAAAAGAAAAAAAAACACGCTCGAACCTCCAACACTCGAGAAGGGTGTGCAAGGAAAGCAAAACAGCGGTGGTACACCAAATCTTCCCCAAAGACCGTTCTCAAAACCTTCGTCAAAAGTTCCGAAATCCTGCGCCAGGTGATGGTTTCGTTTCGGAGATGGTCCCACCGCACGAGCTACTCTTTCTGCTCGGTCAGGAGGATGCAGCCAACAGAAGAACTAACGAAAAAAACGAAAGAAATTGCATCGGGGCTAGCTTCGTCTCCAGAAACCAGTCGGACCCGACCGTGCAAGTTGGTGGCGCCCAAATTGGCGAGCAAATTCATTCCCGAACTTCGACCTCTCCCCATCAATACGCGCGCTGTGGCAGTAACCGCCCGCGGTTTCGACGTTCTGCTCCACCCCACCAGAGGCCAACCGTCCAGAAAAATGGCCAACGGGCAAACAATGGGCTGTGCGCGCAGACAATTTGCCTAACTCGCCTAATAGGGCGGGCAAACTTTTCGCCCTCTCCGCACACGGGCGGGCGCCAGTATCGCGGCGCAACTCGCAGGGAACTCTCGTTAGGGTTGTGCTGTTTTCGGTTCTTTGCTTTGCTCCCTGATCTTTACGTCCCCCTCGCTCTCGCTCTCTCTCTCATACCTCATCCCCAGGAGTGAGGGTATCAATTTAAGAAAGCAAACTTGAAATATCCTCCCCGTGGCGCGGTGGGTGGGCAAAGTGGGTGCGCGCTAATGCTTCTTGGCCCACCCAAGTCGTGGTGTGGTGCTCTCTGCTAACTTGCTCTGCTAACTCCCCCCATCGAAAGAGGCAGTAGCGATGAAGTGAGGCAAAGAGAGAGAGAGAGAGTGAAAAAATCGCCTTTCTTTTGTGAAAAGCCATAAAGACTAAAGGGCGAAAACAAATCAACCACACACACACACACACACACACACACAGAACACGAGAACGAAACACTAACTGCCCCTGACCGGCAGGGTGGCTTTGTTTTCTTCTTCTTGTTGTGCCGTCGTGGAACGGGGTCAGGATAAAGATGGCAGACGAACACGCTAGCCAGTCGGCACACGGAACGAGCGGGCAACCGACCCGATTCGTGGAACGGGGTCAGGATAAAGATGGCAGACGAACACGCTAGCCAGTCGGCACACGGAACGAGCGGGCAACCGACCCGACGAAGACATCATCCGTGGTCGGAACGATGAGCTTAGGTAAATTATGGTTGATCTCTCCACCCGTGGCGCGGGGGATCGCTTTAAGTTCACCGTGGGGTGGGAGAAGTGGAGCTAATACACAACCGACCCGGCCCCGCAAAAAAACCACAGCACGCGCCCGGGACGCGCGTTGGGATTGATGGATTTGAGGAGGGAGAAAAGTTTTCTAACCTCTCGAACGCGTCACCAGCAGGAGAAGTCGTCGTCAGCGCACTGACTGGCCACGTCGTCTTCCCGCCGCTGGAACCGGCCGGATTTGCTCGAGCGAAAGTCAAATGGCTGATTTACATGACCCATCGGGAAATCGCGGGCGGGCATTATCGACTCCCCCCCGCATGGATCGAAAGAAAAACAAAATGTCACTCCCGGGCGCCGCGCGTGTGTACCGGAAGCCATTTTGCAAAGTGTGCGTGCGTGCGTTCGGATGGCAGGACGAACCCCTTTTCACTCTTCCACCTTGTTTTGCGACCTTGCGCCGGGTTTAAGCGCGCACCCCGCGGAGTCGAGTGGTGAAGTTTTTTGCCTAATTTGGCAATTTGTATGATTGAAGAGAACGAGCGCGGACGTGCGGCGGGAAAATCGGGACGGATTTGGGCGATGTGATTGCTTGTTTCTTTTTCCACTGCGCTTAGCTTAGCGCCCGGGAGCCCGGGGTTTTGTGACGCGAGTGTGTGTTTGTGTGTCTGTGTGCCCCCAAACCGTTCGACGAGAGCTGCGTTGGACGTTTTGAAACTTCCATGCGGTCCTTTTCGTCGGTTTTCTTTAATCTCACTTTTCTGGACCGAGAGCCAGAAAAGGGATAAAAAAATATCTGTAAATGTGTTGTTTTTAGCAGGACATCACCACTACCACCGCGCGGTCCTTCCACTGCGGTGGTCCCAATCACCCCACACCGACAACATGGGTGGGTTCGATCAGGTTGGGTTGGGCGCGGGTGGCTGTGAAGCTATCGGGGGCAATTTGTCTGAAAATTTCAACAGCCACGTTTACCCTTCCGCGTTCAATACTTCCGACGATGCGACGCCGCACTCCATACGCCCAGCGGGAGCTCCTGGCGGCCCCGTGTCCTTTGCGGACGTCCTCGTTTTGGCATCTCATTTGCATGCGATTAAAATGCCAAGAGGTGGGTTTGTGCGAAAACCCCTTTTGCAAAATGGAAACTTTTCCACCCCGCTGGCAATCCAGCTGGTGGAAGCTTGTGGGTGATTTGTTTTAGTGATGGTTTTATTTTTTTCTTCGTCCGTTTCCTTTCGGCTTGCATGGGACGGTTTGGTTTGTTTTTATTTATTTTTATTTAGTGGGGAGATTTCCTACGTGATTGGTTCGGTGATTTGTAATCAGGGCGGGGATGATGGTGCTGTTTTTTCTTTTGTTCGTTTGGTGTTCGAAAACCAAAACAAAAAACTGTCACTTCGTTCGAACCGCCGGGATCAAGCCGGATTCATGGAATTTTTGGAGAAAATACTTGACAGGAGCGCACAGCAAAAAAAGAAAAAAAAACACGCTCGAACCTCCAACACTCGAGAAGGGTGTGCAAGGAAAGCAAAACAGCGGTGGTACACCAAATCTTCCCCAAAGACCGTTCTCAAAACCTTCGTCAAAAGTTCCGAAATCCTGCGAGAGTTCCACTGTTTTCGCGCGAATTTTGCTGCTGTTGTTGTTGTTGTTGTTGTTGCTGCTGCTGTTGTTGTATTGGGAGTTACTTGTAGGTGTTAAATACAACACTCCCGGGACGGGAGGGGCCACAGGCGCAACAGCGGAAAAGTTCGACGCGACTAGATTTCGCTTGTCGGTGGCATCCTTTCGTTTAACAAGCGTCCAAGAGCCCGAGAACGAGGAAGAGGAAAAAAAAGATGCCCGGATTCCGAGGATTTTCTGTCCCGAGTTTTGACCCCCCCTCCCTCCGGTGTTGTGTAGTGATTTCATTTTCAAGATTTTGTTTTATTCATAAGCGGTAACTTGAACCGAACGGCGGGTTTTAATTGCTGTCGTCTTCTCGTTGCTCGCGGCGCAGTTATTTTTTGTTTTTTGGCCCGGGCGTATCATATTTCTGCATCCGCGAGGGGAAGTTCTGGAAACTTCCAATGTTCGGTCGTGTTTTAAAGTTAACAAAATAAAGACAACAAAATTATAAGTATATTTATAAGTCGTAGCGCGCACGGACGTCGATACTGTATGGCGCGCGGGCAAGCCTCGCAAGCGTTTCGTCACGCTGGCGCCGCTGTTGTCGAAATTGAAACTAAAAATTAATCGATCCATTGAGCCGGACCAGCTGCCTCTACCCGGTCAAGCGAACAACGGTTCATACGAATTAGCGAAACGCAAGAGCATTACTGTACTGGACGGACTAGAGGTACTAGAAGTACGAAATAAGAGAATTAGAATGTACCGAACGAAAAGAAAACTAAAAAATCGCTGGACGAAAACGCAAGCTAAACTCAAGAGCGAGACCGAACCGATAAGAAACGAAACCAAAAAGGGACACAAACTGGACACAAACGGCTGGCCTTACCGGTTCCGTTGATGCCCGACGGTCGGATGCGGGCGTCGTACTTGCCGGCGCCCAGAATTTGATCTAGAATCTTCTTCTCCTTCTCGCGGAAGTTAACTTTGGCATTGTTGGCGCTGCAAAACGGAGTAGATAAGGAGACGTGGTGCGTGAGCAACTGGAAAGTAGATATGCCGCTCGTTGTCTGACATAAAAGGGGCGGTTAGGAATTGATGTTTTTTTTTAAGGGCCGAGGCATTTTATTTGATTTAACAATTTTCTATTTTTACGTAGAGATAAGCGTCTTAATCCACCGTTTATCGAATACTTATACAAAAAGGCAATGCTTAACATGTAGTCAAATAGTGTTCAGGTGTCGTCAGAGCTTAAATCTTGGGTTATCTTGCTTATTGGCTGTTAATATTGCATACTTTAAGGCGTTCTCATGTGAACGCCTGAAAGTATGCAATTCGTCAGAAACATTCATATGATCAGCGTCGCGTTACATCAAATTAGCACCTGTTGAGCACATTTGTGATCGAATATACAAGCAATAGACGCGAAGGGCGTGTCAAATGGGGGGAGAGCGCCTTTTAGCTGTTGCGTTGTACTCATATTTATTCAACGGGTTTCAATTTATGTGCGGCTGATTGATTGATATTGTATTTTATGAAGCGGAGTTGAAATTTTCATATCCGATTTCGTTATTTCGATTACAAACAAAGGCAGAAAAAAATAATTTTGTTCTATCAAATCGAGCCGGCTTCGATCCGACTTCAAAAGATACTCACAGCGATGCACTGCACAGGCAAGCGAAGTAAAATATGGCCCAAAAGAAATGGCCCGAGGCCATTCTGGCGACGGTTTCGGTGTTATCCGGGTATCCTGCAAGCACAAAGGGCAGAAAAAGAAGGGTTAGAGAAGTTAAAAAGTAAATAAATGGAGAGCGTAGGCTAGCGGCGTAGGCCGGGCGGTTTGCCACTGCGAGGCAGTTAAATTAAAACGACAGTTTTATACGGCGAAACGGTCGGGCTCATTATTAGATCATAAGATTCGGAATGGTTTCGTGGAATGGGTTTGGAACAGTCACCGCGGCACAGCATAAGTTGACACTAACTCAGTTTTATAACAGACCCAAGTAGAGAGTGCGAGAGGCCCGGGCGGTGGGAAGCCCTGATAAAACGCAACGATATAGC
>KZ071506.1:0-11457 GCA_002091845.1 Anopheles cracens | reverse complement strand
GTTTAGGTGAATTTAAATTTCGCGGTAGTTAGTAAATCAGCGTCACCGAGCATGCAACCGTTAGGGAGTGTGAAATGGGGCACAACAAACTGTTTGCGAGTAGAAGGAGCTTTAAAATCAATTTAATTCAATTTGTGTAATGCAAAACAGCTTGGTGGTTTGAACAGTGTAACGATAACTTGGATATCATTCTTTATGTTACATAAGTAGTTCACATTATCGATTATATTATCGTTAAAAACAACTGTAACTGTTACATGTTTTTAGCATGGTATGCCGAGTCTAAAAACGAAGAATTCCCTGTTCAACCTTTTGAAAATTCTTTTTGTTTACATAATCTTGCGGGCTCTTTCAAACAGGGAATTTCCTTCAAGTTCATTGAAGGAGTTTGATAAGATTATAACTATCACGGATAGCTTTGAGCATCGTTTTTTGAACATATCCAGAGTCCTCTTCAGGATTATTAGTACTGAGACTACTGCAAGGTATTGCCACTGATTGAAAACTGGTTCAGCTGTGTATTCGCTAATGCGCATTTTCAAGAAAAACACTACTGTCGAATTATCTCTTACTGAAAAAAACGGATAGCTTTGAGCATCGTTTTTTGAACATATCCAGAGTCCTCTTCAGGATTATTAGTACTGAGACTACTGCAAGGTATTGCCACTGATTGAAAACTGGTTCAGCTGTGTATTCGCTAATGCGCATTTTCAAGAAAAACACTACTGTCGAATTATCTCTTACTGAAAAAAACATCTTCTATTTCTTCTTCTTTAGCGCAACGACCAACATGAGCAAGCCTTTCATCAAACGACCCCTACACAACTATACACCACCATACCCGGTTAGTCTCTCCTTTCTAGAGCAAGAGGTTTTGATTGGATTTTGGTACCGGTCCTGCCGCGTGAAGGCTTGCGCCTCTCACACTACACCACCGTGTCGCCTCGCCAATCTTGGATTGCTATCCAATAAATAGGGGAAACTATTTCCCTTCTCAATCACGTAAAGTTTGGTGTTAATTGCTAGAGCAAGTGAATATCTAAAACAACAACATTAAAAACGTAAAAAATAATTACAAAAAATACATTAACAATACCTGATTCATAACAGAGTAATATCATTTCTGATCAATACACTTTTGACATCGTTCTGCCCTGAATTGAAACATAATATTCCTTAAAATAGGAAATGAAGGGAACATAATATTCCTTCCTGGAAAAATGAATTAGATTTCCAAAAAATGTGATGTTTTGTGAACAATTTTGACGTAAATTTAACACACAAACTATAAAAAAATGTATATAAAATCGGACCCATGCAAAACTTCCTCACTGTAAATTCTTTTTTTTAAACATTATTTACTAAATTCGTAACAATTGTGCTTTAGATGAAATTAAATACATATCTTGAGAAAATCCAATGCTAGTTTATTGATTTATTCTACATGCAAATCAATACATTTTTGCAGAATAATAATGCACCAAATCAAATATAACAATGAGTACTAATTAGCTATATGAGCTTACCTTTCAAAACGATCGTTAATTATAAATGTTAACTAACTACCTAATAATAGCTACCGTTGCAGATGCACGCGATGAATGTAACGGATATTGTTCGCATGCCAAACGCATCAATCACTGGATGAGTTCCAACCAGTAAGTGCATTAAAATGTGTTAAAATGTACGTGACCGAGTTCGATTTACGCGTTCTTCCCGCATCCGAACACACAAAACCATCTGGTTGGTATAAATTTGCATCCGAATGAAGCGCGTAGCATAAATCAGACTATTTATTAATCCACGTACGGGGTGAGCAAAAAATAAAAATCTGTTTATGATGATGAGGCCCTGACACGTGACCTCTGCCTGATAGCGCCACACCACCGTCATTATCCCTGAAAGCACGAGCCCGCACCGAAAGTGCAAATGGCAAGATAAACATGTTCGATCTTCCCCGTCCGCCGCGTGTTCGCGTTTTGTTCGATTTCCACTTTATTCTGCATACACACACACCTGTCGCACACTAAAAGGAGAGCAAAAAAACACAAGTTGGGCGAGTGGAGGGATGAAAAATCGAACGTTCTTAAAGGTGTTCGGGGGCTGATACAGTTTAATGCTCCGGTTCGAGTTCGATGGTTTATCGTACAAATTTCCCACTCAATGTCACAATCTATGCAAAACACTGAGACAGAGAGTGTGTGAGAGAGGGAAAAGAAGGCTGAAAAACGAGGGGAAAGTTGATCAAACACTAACGATGGAAGGAGGCAGGCACACTGGTTCCTTCGTTTATCTTCGTTATGTCTAGCCGGGCTTGGGTTGCTTGGAGACGGCTGGGAAACTGGCGAGTATTCCCAACCTACCCTGTTCGAAGGAAGTTCGTTTTCTACAAAATAGTCAATATTGAATATTCTCACTTATCAGCGGAGCAGAGACGTGCCGGTGTCACGCGGGGTCCTGTGATCCTGTTAGGGATGCTCCGAAAGCGGCGTTGGGCTGGGTTTTGGGCTTTCAACTCCGATAAATAAATGATCTCATCTTCCTGTCTGCATGTAGTAGCGCTGCCCGGAGGATGTAAATATTACCACACCGGGTGGTAGGTGAGCTGGGAACAAATTTTCTATACAACGCCCAATCGTCTCACCGACCATGCAAGGGCGGATGTAAAGAACAGCGAGGGAATTCTCGTATGCACACGGACACCAGTATCATGCGCCGTGAAGGTGAAACGCACGAAGAAAAAGGGGCCAGACACAAATGCACAGGAAATTCAGACGGCGGCGGCTGCATAAAAGACAGGATGTACCGGGTTCCCGGGCGCTCTACACCATTTTCCAGCGGGCTAGAATAGCAGCGCGTCTGAAGGACGGTGTTCTTTTCTGTTCGGCCCATTCACTTTCGATTCGCCGGCAAAAACCCGGTGGAAAATTGGCCCACCGTTTTCCCCGTGCGAGGAGGAGCAGATGAAGCACCACGTTTCCTTCTTATCGTGAGCTGCTTTTATTAGCTCAGGCCTCTCGCGTGCACATTTTTCATCGGAACTTATTGACATTTTTAACTAAAAAAAAGCATTTTGGAACGCCCGAACGAATTTCGCCACTCGCGGCTGGATGGGAAACGGAAATGGTGAGCCGTAGAGGGTGAGCCGAGCGAAAAAAGAAAACCACCCGAATCATCCCCTAACAAAAAAAGCGTGCCGTGCAGACATGAAGTGGGCGAAAAAAGACACACAAATTTGGCTTGGGGTCGGGAGCTAATGGCAGAATGTCTGGCAGTCAGCTTAAAACGTGTAAAACGACACCAGACAGTGCGTCGTCAATTTATGGTGCGAGCTGCACGGGGGGACACATGTTGTGGCGCCGTTTCTGCGGTGCTCGTGTCCTCGAGGGAATGTGCCGATATTTAAAGTCGGAAAAGTGACGCGATAAAAGTAAGTGCTCGCATTTAAGGACACACTGGAGACCGATATGGCTTGCGGGCATCGATACTGGCAGACGGTGACGATGTGTGGGAGGTTGAGTAATGCAGCTTCCGTGCAGCTGAAGATAATTTAAAAAAGGGGATAGTTTTTCCTCTGTCGTTTGCGGTACATACTTATACATAAGAAAAACATTTAAAACCTAACAAACTTTATGCAACAAAAGAAAAAGTATATATAGTGTTTTAATCGAACAATCCAAACAGCTCTTTATAAAACTTAAACTTTGTTAGAATAATAAATGTTATGATAAATCAGCTTGACCTAGTAACATGAACATAAGCAATAACAACATAACAACATAGTCAAGTAATGACATAAACAGTAATGAAAAAGATCATTTCAATTTTCAGAATTACTGTTTTGTTGTTGTGAACAGTGATTATTGCTCTGTAATGCATCATAACGTTTAATAGATTAAACATTTTGTTGTGAATTTTATATTTCAAAAATAAATTAAATGTTGGAAAATAACTCAGGTTGCTCTGGAATGGAGGTGACAATAATTCGTTTCGTTGTCATGTTAGTTCGTTTCATCTCGCAAAAAAAACTTGGCTGGAAAACAATAAATTTTAAGTAAAACTGAAGTAAAATAGAAAACAATACAATAAATGACTGTATTGCATTATTAATAAAGGGTTTGTATAATTAACTAAGGGTAGGATTTGTTGAAACGTATTAAAAATAGTATGATGAAAGGAATAATTAGGAATAACCAGAATGACCCATTGATAGCATTTATTACATGATCCAATTACCTTAATTATAAAAGTATATGTAGGTTTAGAACTAGGTTTAGACAACGGATAAATGTTCTAAAAATGCGTTATTGTTTTTGAAATTATCTAACTTATTGTGTATAGATTACGAGCAGGAGTTTGTTTGCATTGACAATATTGGTTTAAATACAGATGGTTTAAAAGACTTTTTTCCCACAATCGAATGCAAATAGAAGAAGCAAAGCATTTAAAGATCCATTCGAAAGTAACCATTAGTATTGATTGCCACTGCGAAATGTTTGTAGTCGTCCTTGTCTAGCTCCTCTTTCAACTAGTCAAACATTTCAGTTTTTTTCTTCCTGCGAACCAATGGAAAAAATGAGCATAAAAATTTTGCATTTTATTGCAAATTTCTTTTCACTTATCACACACATACACACATCCTCCCCTCGCGAGCTCAATGCTCCAGTGGTGTCGTAACGATGGGTACCTTCGGCGTTTTATGAACACACCGCGTTCGTGATGCTCTCGTATAGAAAATGGAGAGAGAATGAGAAAAAAAATTGCTTAGTAGCTGGTCCTTTGCAGCCGTGTCTTTTTCGTCTCGTTTGTATCCTTCGTCCTGAAGTATAATGTTCGTACCTCTACGCTTAACGGTAACGGTTATTACTGCTCGCGAAGCGCAAATGCCCACGGCGTGTGCCGGAGATGCCTTCGGTGAGTGTCTCAGCTCATCACCGGCTAGAGAGGCGGCCCGGCAAAGATAACACGCATACGACGGAACAGGAGCGCAGGAGCTGGGCTGGGTGTTGTTTGCCAAAGCGCTAAGCTAACATCTTGCCACTTCCGCCGTCAGACCAGCAGTGGTGGCCACAGGCGGCGATAAACGCAATTTTTTGTTGCCATTCTTCCACTCTATCTCACCGGTAGCAAGAGGGCCCCTCTTTCGGTCCTTCTTCTAATACTTACCGCCCGCTTCGCCTGCCAGGGGGCGCATATTCAATGATGCAATTTGGATCACCTTTTTGTGCCTGTTCCCGCTGCCTAAGCAAGCAGCAGGATGACACTTCCTGGATTCATTTTTAACTTCTTTTACAGTAGCCTCTCTAGCCCCGACCTCTCCTCTCTGAGACGGCCATTTTTGTTTTCAATAGGACCGCCTCCCTCACCGTGGCGAAGGGTAGGTTTCAGTCCAGGAAGGGAAAAGCATGGACACGTCGCGCAGACAAAGTGCAAAAGAAGGAAAAAAAGCAGCCCATTCCACCGTCCCGAGGATCGGCATGATAAGGCACATCACTTTTCCGTGTGTGGGTGTGTTGGGAGCAGAGTGTTCGGTTGAGCCAACTTCCGCTTTGATGACCCACAGACGCATCGGCTCGTGTAATGTGGAAAAGGTGAGACTGCCAAATGACAAACGGCGCTGACAAAGTGCTCAAAACACAAACAAACGTTCCAAACGTGTGGGTGTGTGGGTGTGCATGTGCGAAGAGAGCAGAACATCCTGCAGTTCTGCTAGTCGCTGGCTAAACGGCTCCGTCATCACCATCAACAGCAGGGTCCGCTTTTCAGGGCTGGAGCGTAGAGCGCAAAAGCACACGAGAAAAATCAACAAAAAATCACCACGGTTTAAAAAACCCGATAGAACTACCTAGAGTACTAGAGTAGATACAAGGTTTCCTGAAGCGAATCGTGCGCTTTTTATTCACGTTCCAATAAGGGCACTCTAGGACGCCACACCCGCGATAGCCGCTTTTTAAGCCATTTTCGACTATCCTTTCGCTTATCCGGCTTTTCTCTTTGGGGTGGGTTTCTCGTGGTGCACCGGAGCGGCATGTAGTTGTGCTGTAGTTTTCCTTCACCACACGAACCATATCCAATCTTTGCGGTTAACCGATGTGGTTCGTTTTACAACTTCCATCATGGGTGTTCGCTTTTTTTTGTTTCTTTTGTTGTGTTCCGGTGTTGGACGAGGGATACGGTTGTTTTTCCGCTCAGTTCAAGTTTCGAGCTGGTCGAAAGAATGTGGTTTCACTTTTGCTATCTGTGCTATCGATTTGTGGGAAACTTGTTGAGGTCTGGTCTAGCTTTTGGTAATGGAAGGGCACAACAGATATTTTGCTAAGATTATTGTGCAAATTGAAAGAACATTGAATAAAATTCATGTCGAAAACAAGAATATGAAAAAAAATATTTAAATTCAAATTTCAACAAATTAATTGTTTTTTTTTTAATTTTTTTTAGAGTTTATTTCTAGTTTTAATGGATGTAAAAACAAAAGAAAATAAAAAAAATTACGATAGAAATCACAGAAATAGAAATAAATCAATAGAAAATAGATAAATAAATAAAAAAAAACATTTATTTCCGATAAAACAAATACTTTTAACATGAAAACACACAACATTGAGAAAAGACAGCTGAAAAATAGCATTAAATGCTTTCGATCGAATCATATCCAACATCGTTAAAGCAAAATAATATGTATATTGACTGATTTGTTTGAAACAAGCATTCCCAACGCATTTTAGTTGCAAAGCTTGAAAAATGTGGAATAATTATGTGAAATAATTTCACAAAATCACCGCTCTGAAGACTCCGGAAAAATCACCAGAAAAAATACCTCGTGCGATTGCAGGTAGGTTTGTTTACGTCCGCAAAAAAGGACAAACAACCCGACACCCGACGACAACGCTTGACTAATGGCGATCGGCGGACCGCGAACGGAGCGCGCAAAAGGTTAACCACAATGTTTCGCCCGCCGAACCTGCCCGAACGTTGCGAATGAGCCTGACAACAATAACGATGATGAGAGGTCATTACTGAAAATGAAAATGTAATATTAATGTAGCGCGAGCCCGCGCGCTCGATGTTGATGGCCGCCGGAAATGATGCCAAGGAAGAGAGAAAGAGAGCTGGCAAAACAAAATGTAGGCCGCCCGAACGGGTTCGGTTTCAGTGTCCGGCCTAGGCTTACTTAGGGGGCGCGCAGGTGGCGTGTGGTGGATGTTGCGTACCAGTAGGTTCGCTAGATGTGACACAAAAAACAACAACCAAATGATGGAGCATTAATTCCGGAAAAAGCATATTTCTTCCATTAGTCGCGGGAGTCCTGACGTGGACTGTTGTTGTTGTAGCTATGGAAAAGGAAAAAGTGACCATCGCCGTTCCGTTGTTTATCATTTTCTGGAGAATTATGCCATCCTAGCTTGTGATGGGAGATGGAGGCAGCGTTCGTCCGTCATCAAACGGATTCGTGCCGGTCTCATTGACTGATAGGGAAATAATGGAATAATTAAAACTCTTTTTAATGGAGCTTAGGTCCAACTTTATTAAAAAAATATATAATGAGAACACAAATGTTAATTTTGTTCTCCCGAAATTGAACCATCCTGATGGAATTGATTCGCATTCCATTATCATGTTTGTTATGATGATGAAAACTTTGGAGAATATTTCATGCATATGCCAACTAAGCATCATTTTAAAACGATACATACGCCTACAATGTTGAAAGATAGCATATTTAAGGTTTTTAAATAAAAAAAAAACAATTTCAGTGAAATTTTCCAAATTTATAACCTAAGCAGAATCCAGCCATTTCAACTACTGGAGAATCCTAAACTAGAGGTTGTTGCCCCTGAACATCTCTTCACATAAATGATACGGTACATCCGTTCCTCGCCATCTCTCATTTCTTGGGATGTTACCGTCGTACCCACCCTCATCGTCATCATCATCATTCCCATTGAAAATGATCGCCTCCCCCAAAGAAAACGGGAGGCCACCTTCAGCCGCCCCCAAACGCACGAAGCGCGCACGGCCACCAAAACAATGACTCTAAATGTTTTTAATGGCGGCTAGGATTTGAAATATTAGATTTTATTAACGGCTATCGTTCAACGGAACCACCACAAAGGGCTCCCCCGGGCGGATGAAGGACACGGCTGAAAGGACGTCCCGAAGTAACAATGCTCTCCCCCCGTTACACCTTATGCCACCACCACACCAGCAAACGTCATTAGAAAAATCAACATCAACGCCTTCTGCCATTTCTGTTCCCGGGGCCGGCAACAGTACAAACAAGGAAGGCGCACAGGAGGGCGTGTCGTCGCCAACTGCCAGGCCGTGATTCCCTCCAGACCAGGGACTGCTGGGAAGACAAAAAGGGCTGGAACAGGGCGGGATGGGGTGTTAATTTACGACGACGGATTTTTCTTTTTATTGTTTTTAATTATATTTAATGGCAAGTGGTCCGCGTTGGTGCGCGACGGTCGCGAAGGACAGTCCTTCAAAGATCCCGCGCGCTACAGCAACCGAGGGAGAAGCCCCCCCCCCCTCCTCTCCCTCCACCCAGTGTGGTGGAGTGTGTATGGGAGAGAACCGCGAGCTTTGTGTATGAGATGGAGATTAATTTTCGCCTTTTACGACAAACACGGCGAAGAACCATAAAGTTATGAGTTCCGCACCACCCCACGCTACGATGCACCCTCACCGTGTGCGACGAGCGAGTTATGGCCAGTTCTTCATTCATAGGAAGCGGAAGATTTATAGGGGAATGAGCAAACCGACGTACCAGTCAATATTTATTTATTTATTTATTTATTTAATCGGAAAGGAAAATAATGAATGATATATAAGTGTTTTTTTCTTTGTTTATAGAATTTGTAGACAAGTTATTATCTAATTTATAGCTCAATTGCGAAGTTCATATGTGTAAATCGCATCTGTGTAAATTGTCTGATTTATTTCCATTCTTTCATTATCATTTTTAGTATTTTCATTTATTTCTTTATTTCTTTATTTGTTATATCCTTCAAACTGAATGCTGGAATATATAAAAAATGACTAAAAATGACCTTTCACGATCTTCATTTACCAATGTTCGTCGTGCTGATTCTTCTAAAGTAAGACATGAAAAAATCGCACAAATCAAACCTCGCGTGATGATGTGCATGACGAGATGCAGAAAGCAATTCGCCCAACTGCAATAAACATTCGGGACACCCCTTTGGAACCCGGGCTATGGGCTGCGGACTTTTGACATGTTAATTTAGACCGAACCCTACCATCTTGAAGCGAGCGATCAAGTGTGGGTCTTGGTAATGCCCAAAGCTGTACCTCTCTCGAGCCGTTGTCCTCGAGGCTCACGAAAAGCATTGCGTTGACTGGTACGTCGGTTTGCTCATTCCCCTATAAATCTTCCGCTTCCTATGAATGAAGAACTGGCCATAACTCGCTCGTCGCACACGGTGAGGGTGCATCGTAGCGTGGGGTGGTGCGGAACTCATAACTTTATGGTTCTTCGCCGTGTTTGTCGTAAAAGGCGAAAATTAATCTCCATCTCATACACAAAGCTCGCGGTTCTCTCCCATACACACTCCACCACACTGGGTGGAGGGAGAGGAGGGGGGGGGGGCTTCTCCCTCGGTTGCTGTAGCGCGCGGGATCTTTGAAGGACTGTCATTCGCGACCGTCGCGCACCAACGCGGACCACTTGCCATTAAATATAATTAAAAACAATAAAAAGAAAAATCCGTCGTCGTAAATTAACACCCCATCCCGCCCTGTTCCAGCCCTTTTTGTCTTCCCAGCAGTCCCTGGTCTGGAGGGAATCACGGCCTGGCAGTTGGCGACGACACGCCCTCCTGTGCGCCTTCCTTGTTTGTACTGTTGCCGGCCCCGGGAACAGAAATGGCAGAAGGCGTTGATGTTGATTTTTCTAATGACGTTTGCTGGTGTGGTGGTAGTGGTGGTGGCATAAGGTGTAACGGGGGGAGAGCATTGTTACTTCGGGACGTCCTTTCAGCCGTGTCCTTCATCCGCCCGGGGGAGCCCTTTGTGGTGGTTCCGTTGAACGATAGCCGTTAATAAAATCTAATATTTCAAATCCTAGCCGCCATTAAAAACATTTAGAGTAGTGGTGGTGGCATAAGGTGTAACGGGGGGAGAGCATTGTTACTTCGGGACGTCCTTTCAGCCGTGTCCTTCATCCGCCCGGGGGAGCCCTTTGTGGTGGTTCCGTTGAACGATAGCCGTTAATAAAATCTAATATTTCAAATCCTAGCCGCCATTAAAAACATTTAGAGTCATTGTTTTGGTGGCCGTGCGCGCTTCGTGCGTTTGGGGGCGGCTGAAGGTGGCCTCCCGTTTTCTTTGGGGGAGGCGATCATTTTCAATGGGAATGATGATGATGACGATGAGGGTGGGTACGACGGTAACATCCCAAGAAATGAGAGATGGCGAGGAACGGATGTACCGTATCATTTATGTGAAGAGATGTTCAGGGGCAACAACCTCTAGTTTAGGATTCTCCAGTAGTTGAAATGGCTGGATTCTGCTTAGGTTAAATATGTAAAAAAATGATAAAAATGATCTTCCACGATCTTCGTTTACCAGTGTTCGTCGTGCTAATTCTTCTAAAGTAAGACATGAAAAAATCGCACAAATCAAACCTCGCGTGATGATGTGCATGACGAGATGCAGAAAGCAATTCGCCCAACTGCAATAAACATTCGGGACACCCCTTTGGAACCCGGGCTATGGGCTGCGGACTTTTGACATGTTAATTTAGACCGAACCCTACCATCTTGAAGCGAGCGATCAAGTGTGGGTCTTGGTAATGCCCAAAGCTGTACCTCTCTCGAGCCGTTGTCCTCGAGGCTCACGAAAAGCATTGCGTTGACTGGTACGTCGGTTTGCTCATTCCCCTATAAATCTTCCGCTTCCTATGAATGAAGAACTGGCCATAACTCGCTCGTCGCACACGGTGAGGGTGCATCGTAGCGTGGGGTGGTGCGGAACTCATAACTTTATGGTTCTTCGCCGTGTTTGTCGTAAAAGGCGAAAATTAATCTCCATCTCATACACAAAGCTCGTGGTTATTTTTCTCTCCCATACACACTCCACCACACTGGGTGGAGGGAGAGGGGGGCTCCTCCATCGGTTGCTGTAGCGCGCGGGATCTTTGAAGGACTGTCATTCGCGACCGTCGCGCACCAACGCGGACCACTTGCCATTAAATATAATTAAAAACAATAAAAAGAAAAATCCGTCGTCGTAAATTAACACCCCATCCCGCCCTGTTCCAGCCCTTTTTGTCTTCCCAGCAGTCCCTGGTCTGGAGGGAATCACGGCCTGGCAGTTGGCGACGACACGCCCTCCTGTGCGCCTTCCTTGTTTGTACTGTTGCCGGCCCCGGGAACAGAAATGGCAGAAGGCGTTGATGTTGATTTTTCTAATGACGTTTGCTGGTGTGGTGGT
>KZ071503.1:177207-189354 GCA_002091845.1 Anopheles cracens | reverse complement strand
GTTTAAACGTGCTTCGTAGTTGTTTAATTGCACCCAATTTTTAATGCTTCCGCCACACACAATTCAATCCTGCCTCCCATACACAGGCGATTGTTTTGCGCACAAGCGCACGTAACGCGTATACGGATCGGTGAATTCAAGCTACGCGTATCACCCACTCCCAGGATCGACCACCGGCCTACGTGCTCTATTTTTATATGATTATATGCTGGTGTACACCCGAACCACGAAGAGTTTGGCGCTTGTTCTCCTACAGTTTTCAGCAGGCGGGCATGTGTGCAGACAGCGCCGCTCCCGAAGAACAATAATTTCAAATTTATTTACATCCGTCTGTGCCCTGTGTCGTTTCGCGGTTTGTGTGAGAAACATCGCGCAGCGCACAGCCACAGCAGCTTCGCACTTTGCACGGTCAAATTCTTTCAGCAGTCGAATGTCACGAAGATACAAAACAGCTGAGTCGAGTGTGGCAAGGGCGGGCTGGGTTTTCTTCCTTCGTCCCACAACAAACTCTCCGGTCACGGGGTTTATTAAATTCAGAAGAAGAAACACGCTGTTACTCACACCACCTCACGTGTTGTGTTTTCTGTACATTTATTAACCCTTAACGATGCGGTTTATCGTGGAACGGTAAAATGTATGTTTGGAAACAAAAGTCACATTCGATTGCATGCCCATTACAACATTTAGTACTGCCACGGGAGCTTACGATCGTTTTAATGCGATCATTAAAAGAACATCAATTTACAGCAGATTTTCATGAGCAAAGGTATAAAACGTATTGCGTACACATTCTTATAACCATGGAGATAAATAAAAACGTAATAAATTGAGTTTTGATTCCATTCCACGCCATCTCATGGATCGCTGGATTCGCATAATACATTAGGCCAGCTAAAACCATTTTATTATTCTATTATATCGATAATTTATTTTGCGAACTTGGAAGAGGAGACTTATCAGAATAGAATTATTAATGAAACGTTTTTTGATGAAATTTTGGTTATATATTTTGCCTTTCTGATAAAAAAGAAGAAGAAGTCGGAATCTGTGTTCAGATACCTTGCAAAAGCTATTCCTTATTTGAATACTTTTATACGCAACGTTCATGAATCAGCGATCCTACGAGTGAATTCATTGATTCAATTCTTCACGGAAAATACTTGCATCAATCTATTATAATGTGAGTCTCTATGAGTGAGTAAGCTAGATAGTCCCAAGCGCAGTCGCGAATCACGCCAACGTCGAGTAAAAGAATTGTAGATCTTCAAGGCAATTTAAGTCTTTTAAAAACCCGTTATTGATTTGATCAACGAAAGTCATCGCAAATGAGTTGCCTTAAACCTTAATTGAGAGATTAAAGGTGATATCAATCTGATGATAAATGAATAGCTCTTAGTTAATTAACTAAAAAGGAGTATAATGAAATCAGATCTGACCAATATTCACACATAGCCAATGGGAGTAACACCTGTCAGTGAGAAGTCAGGGAGAGTCATTCTGTCTTTACCAAGGTTTCGCCACTTTGCCATGGTCGGATAATTGTGTTATTACACACTACTACTAAAATATTACAAAAATCTCATTCACTCGAGTAATACAAACACGCCACGATCACTGTGCGGAGCGTGCAACCGTGCAGTGCTGTTTTATAGAGGGGTTTTTCGCTCAAGGAAGACGATCATCTTCTCTCGGAATCGCCATTAGTCACAGCCATTCGTCACGGTAGGATGAAACGCATCTACCACAGCAAATAAATGAACGTCCAACGTCCAACATCCAACAGAGCGGCCCCATCTCATCCTGCGGACACCTCGATTTAATTCCCTAATTGATTTGATTTATTGACCCTCCCCCCTCTTTCGCACGCGCTCCTTGCACCAAAAACATCCGAAAAGACGCACCCGTACGAGCGATGCGTTGTGTTATGTTTTGGAGACAGCGCGGCGGACAAAACGGCGTCATATGCTCGGACGGAGTGCGCGTTGTCTTACACCACACCGCGCATTGTTTTTGTCGTTCTCGGCTTAAAAAAAGTGTCTCCGACGCGTCACGGTCAAACGGCACGCCGGCGGCTGGGGCGGCGACATAAATGTCCGACCCGAGATTTCACAAGGTGGTGGTGCGAGCACTGGTAGGATCGTGGTTCCTTCCCCGACGTGGAGGCGAACCGCTGTCACGATGCATCAGCATCATCAAACCGATGCGCCGGTCCCGCACATGGACCCACGGTCAATGGCGGAGGCCAAAGGACGAAACCGTACTCACTCACGCTCTCACACCCGAGCGTTTCTACGTTTCAATTTCAACCGGAACACACCCAATTAAGAGACTTAATGCTGCCGGGTTGGAGCGGCATGGACTAAAGCGGTAGCGATCGTGCTCGCAGTCTCAGTCGATTGTGGAAAGCCAACGCGCATGGAAATCCGTGCCCGGGATGGACCGAGTTAAACCGATCGTGTACCAGTGGCGTTGTGAGTAGCAGCAGCAGCAGAGAGAGATAGAGAGAGAGGTTGTGAAGTGAGCCGTTTGTTGAAAGTGAAATTGTTAGTTGTCGACCACGACGGTGAAGTTCTGAAAACGTGCTAGGCTGAGGATCAATCTGATCAGTGTTTAGTGACGCATTTGTTCAAGAGATATCACACCGCGAATCTTGAACGTAGTGACAATTCTTGTGGAAAGTCTCTTGGATCTTGAAACTCTTGAAAGCATGTGCGCAACGTTGTACGGTAAAATCGTTTTAGTTTACATCCATAGTTAAGCGTTTGTCGTGGGTAGAAATTCATTCAAATACATCGATTCGATTCGATCTTACGGAAGTAATCTTTTCAAAACGAAACATAACTATAATCTCATCATGTGAATAAGATTATACTTAGGTTATACTCATCATGTGAATAAGATTAGACACAGAGATTATATTACTATATACTAGTGGCAGCGTTTGATTTAACCTTTCACCTTAGATGCCAATGTGTGAAATAAAGCACCTGTGAGTGTATGAGCAACCTAGAAATATACTCATGAAGTGTCGGTTTACAAAGATACAAGAAGAATACAATTAAAGTCTAACAGACTTCGAGCTAAAAGAGTTCAAAAGAGTGTCATCATGTTCATCGAATAATTCCTTTCAAAGTAAGGGATCTGACACTGCCGGCAGCTTCTTAGGCACAGACGAACGATACAAGTGATCGTCATACTTTTTCATTATAGATTACGACATTTTTTTATGTTAGATAAATCGTTTAACATTTTTAAGTGATATTTTCCACTAAAAATGGTCCTAGTGCATTGGAATAAGGAGAGTTGAGGGCGGGAACTTGTACGCAGTTAGAACCGTTCTCCCAACGCGGCCCGAGACAAAGAGTCAACGGCAGTGGAGTGATGCGTTTTCCCGAGTAAACAAACCAACTCTCGCACGCAGACACCCTCACAGCGATGACGATTTTCTTTTCTCGCTTGTCCAGCGGCCCAAGGTTGGACACATCCGTCGCCCAAGTCTGTCGCCTATCTGTCGCGCATGTTTTCCCTCGCGTGCGAAACCGTTGCAATGTGGCTAAACATACCTCAGTGTGATCGTGTTGTTCTTCTTTCTGTCGCGCATGTTTTCCCTCGCGTGCGAAACCGTTGCAATGTGGCTAAACATACCTCAGTGTGATCGTGTTGTTCTTCTCTCGCTCTTTCTCTCTCTCTCCTTGTGTAGACCTCGCCCCTTCGTTCCCGTTCCGGGAGGTACAGCTGAAGCTGGACGCCGATCCGAAACAGCAGTTCGAGATACTGCCGGAGCTGGGCCGGGGCACATTCGGGACGGTGTTTCACTGTCGCGAGAAGGCGACCGGGCTGGAGCTGGCCGCCAAGATCGTGCCGTACAAGAAGAAGAAGGATCGGGGCGACATGGTGCGCGAGATTGACATCATGAGCTGCCTGCACCATCCGCGACTGATCCAGCTGTACGATGCGTTCGACTACGAGAACAAATTCTACGTCATCCTCGAGCTGTAAGTATGAGTAAGTGGTGTAAGTGATGTACCGTGGTGGGAAATATATATGAAGAATTGGGTGTACTGCAGACAACAGTTCAATATAACGCGCAATGAGCAGAATCTATATCCTAATGTAAATTAATCTACGAATGAATTACATAACGTCATAGTTGTCTTTCGGAGAACAGACTGTTAACTTGAATTACTGAGAGTTTTGACACATTTGATAAGACACCTAGAGGGTCCCTTCCTTAAAGGATTTTTGAACCAGGCACATACTAATATAACTGCGATGCATTATCATAAAATCAACCACGATAGATTATGAAAACTTCAATGTTGTAAAACCAAACAAAGTGTCTCATTTGATTTAGTTGGTTTCTAGTCATATCTATTCAAATAGAACAGCTTAAATTTGTCTAAAAGTTTTGATCAATCGTCAGTAATGTATTATGTGCTGGTACACGAACTCCTAAACATTTCCACTGTAGCGAGTTGAATCATAATTCCAGTTCATGAATTTAAAGTGAATAGTGCCAACGTGATTATTGTTATCTTAGAACGATATCCTTACTTTTCAAGAAATTATACACCTATACTAACTATTATCGGGAAGCAATTTTTTTTCTAAACTAAATATAAATTGAAACTAAAAAAAAAAACAATCATAACCTAAAATCCGGATGAAAGAGAAAACTAGTTAAAAAGGTCCCTCATATTACAAAAATCCCAATGTGGTACATCCGTGTCCCGTCGCGATACCGTCGCGATACTTCTGCGCTGCGTCGTGTTCTAGAGAGAGGGAGAGAGATGAGGAAAAAAGACAGAGAGACAGTTGTTAACACCTCGGTCGCTATTTCGACTCACCCTTTCCCCGTTGACGGTGTGACCTTCACGTGCGACGGCGGACTGACGGTCTCTTCCATCCCCACCCGCAGCATCCAAGGTGGCGAACTGTTCGAGCGCGTCATTGACGACGACTTCGTGCTGACGGAGAAAGCGTGTGCCGTCTTCATGCGGCAGATCTGCGAGGGCATGGAGTACATTCACAGCCGAAGCATCATCCACCTAGACATGAAGGTGAGAGTCAAAACGGCGCGCTTGGGATGGTTTCCTTCATCCAATCCATCCTCTTTCCCCCCCGCCCGGCAGCCGGAAAATATTCTCTGCCTCACAAAGACGGGCAACCGGATCAAGATCATCGACTTCGGGTTCGCACGCCGCTACGATCCGGGCAAGAAGCTGCAGGTGATGTTCGGTACGGCCGAGTTTGCCGCACCGGAGGTGCTCAACTTCGACGAAATCTACTTCTACACCGACATGTGGAGCTTGGGGGTGATCTGCTACGTGCTGTGAGTATGATGGCCTACCGTCGTCCCACCAGGACGATGCGTTTGGACGATGCTTGGTTCGCTTCGCACTGCAACACACTGCAATTTGCATTGCCTGTAACGCTTCCTCTTCCCACAAGGAATCGACGCAAGTCATTACGGCGGCCGCACCTCGAAACATTGCGCGGTTTAATTGAGCTACTAATTAGAGCCGCACGAACAAGCGTGACGTGAAGCGCGCGCGCGCCCGCCCTGACGGATGGTGCCCTTTGTGTGACTAATTTTTATGACTGCCGTTTAGTAATTTATCGTTAGCTTTGACCGCACAAGCCAAGAAGTGGTTCCACACTACAATCACACAGACTAATTTTTTAATCAATTAACTATAAATTTTTAAAAATAAACAGTGTGTAACATGGGCCCATATTTGGAAGAAAAACACACACGATAAGCTACATGACATTTTGTGCACTGTGCACTGTAGCATTGTACAGTAGTGTGATGTAAAACTCAAAATAGGTATTAGTTTAATCCCATCGCAAACAATTCCGATCATAAAAACGTGAATACCACAAAGATGTACATGTGGACTACAGACACAAACCCACTGCCAACTAATCCAAAATAAAACATAGAATAGAAAGTTATTGCCAATATGCTTAACAAACTTACGATCGGAATCCTTTCCGATCTCAAAATCAAATACTAAAATCCACGAGAAACGCTCCGATTTGAAGCCTATGCAATCACAACAACCGATCGTAAAGTCATTCCGCTTTTCAGATGGCAACTTCTTTTTTCTCTTCCTCTCACTCTTCTCTTTCTCTGTTTTTTTTTCTGTTGTTGTTCTTTCGTTCCGTTATCCTTCCGTCCCCATTTGCCACGAATTTGCGCCTCGCCTCTCGCCGCATCATCTTCTCTCTGCGCCGCCATCCTCACCACGCCATCCTTCTGCCAATGCCCGAATCAACCCGCATCATATGCACACGCACACCACACCGATCCGACACCACCGCCACCGCCACCGCAGACTGTCCGGACTGTCACCGTTCGTGGGCGGGGGGGGCTGCCTGTCACCGACGATCTCATTACCATATTCCCATTGCGTACGGAGCGACCTCCTCCCACGAGGTGGATGCAATTCATTCACTCGACCCGCGTGCACCTGCACCACTCCCACCAGCATGACATAACAGCGCCGCGAAGCGCGGAACATTAGCATAGAAAAGAAACTTCCCCCCACACATATTTTCACAGCGATTTTTCCAAAATCCCACCTGCATCATCGGGCGCGATCACGTTTGGAAACGTGTTACTTTTCCACCGCACCGGAACCGGTCTCGTGCACAGCAGCGGCACTCCCGGGGCGAACAAAAAATCACCCACCCAGTACACGCCCGTGATCACGGGCGTCACGTGTAGGAAATTCCCTATCGACAAATTTACGTACCTGGCGCTGGCGGGCGTTTCGAGCTAGTTTAACGAGTGCAAACTCCCAGGAATACCAGGAATCCCTGGAAACTAATGACGGCCGGAATGCCAAAAATGTCGGTTAGCTTAACTGAGTTACTGTAACCGATCTGACGGATGGTGCCCTTTGTGTGACTAATTTTTATGACTGCCGTTTAGTAATTTATCGTTAGCTTTGACCGCACAAGCCAAGAAGTGGTTCCACACTACAATCACACAGACTAATTTTTTAATCAATTAACTATAAATTTTTAAAAATAAACAGTGTGTAACATGGGCCCATATTTGGAAGAAAAACACACACGATAAGCTACATGACATTTTGTGCACTGTGCACTGTAGCATTGTACAGTAGTGTGATGTAAAACTCAAAATAGGTATTAGTTTAATCCCATCGCAAACAATTCCGATCATAAAAACGTGAATACCACAAAGATGTACATGTGGACTACAGACACAAACCCACTGCCAACTAATCCAAAATAAAACATAGAATAGAAAGTTATTGCCAATATGCTTAACAAACTTACGATCGGAATCCTTTCCGATCTCAAAATCAAATACTAAAATCCACGAGAAACGCTCCGATTTGAAGCCTATGCAATCACAACAACCGATCGTAAAGTCATTCCGCTTTTCAGATGGCAACTTCTTTTTTCTCTTCCTCTCACTCTTCTCTTTCTCTGTTTTTTTTTCTCTTGGAGCCGATCTTGACTCGTTTATGGTTCACTCGTTGCTGACTCACCTTCTTTCATGATCATTAGGCTTTTGGTATTACTCATCACTATGCTAGTGTTCATTGTGTATATTCGCTTCATGTGTGTAAAAAATCAAAACAGTATACTTTTCTTCTACACGAATCGAGCTACATAAGAAACTAGAACCCCCGAATTTGATTCCCAGACTGAATAGTATGATATCCACAGCTCATTAAGGAAAAAACCACATTAACCAGATAAAAAACCCCTTCACGTTGTCTCCATTCACAATCCAGCTAAGGCAGGCAGAGGGAACTATTAAAACAAATGTAGATTTAATGACACATAACCACACGAATTCGCGAGGATGATTCTATACATCAAACCACTTTTATTACCCCATGTACTTCCCCGTCTACCGGTTAGAGTCTCTTCAACCCACCGGGGGGGTTTTTCAAATATTTCGATTAAAAAATAAGTGGTTCTAAATACCTACACAATGACGTGATAAATTGACATGAACATGTATGCAACATACACTATTCTTTTGACAATTGAAGTCTCCCAGTTTATATTCTATGTTCATTTTAGCAGAAGTTTACCTCTTCCAAATTGGTTCAATATGTCCTGAAAAACTGCTTATTTGTGATTTACACCTTTGTTTTAGAACTTTGCTGCCTCTGAGGAGAAGCTCGAGTGCAACGAAAAAACACCCTTTATTCATAGTGCTTACTTTTTCGTTTGGTTTTTGTCCTATTCTTTTAAGACACAGCATGGTTCAACGATTTGTTTTTTTTTTTATATTTATTATCATACAATTTTGTTAAACACCCGTTTCCAAACGATATCACTACCTCCTTCGCTACTTACTGCACTTTTTTTGTTCGTTTCTTGTATTTACCCATCGGGTTTGTTTCTTTTTTTTATCATGGTCATGGTTGATTTAGTTCCGTTTCGTTCATTCTTTTTTGTTGTAGTTACGTGTAGTTCTAAATTCCATTCCGAAACCAATCAATAGGAGCCCATTTAATCGTTTCTTTTTCCCTTTTTGTAGTTCCACAGACGAGCACGGGCTCTCCTCTGTACTAAATGCCCGTTCGTTTTCTCTTTCTCACTCTCACTGTCACTGTTTTCGCTCCCTTTTGACACGTATTGACCAGCACCGTGATCAAACTGCCGTTCAAGCGTGGCAAAGGTTTTGTTTGCTCACTTCGAGCAAAGGGTGTTTTTTACAATAGTCTTATTAGATTTTATGCCGTATGACATTTAGAAATAAATTCTGACACATGAACAGCCTATTGGCATGCTGATGCTCAAGAAAGGTTTTAATACTATTTTGAGCCAATTTTTCAAATATTTCGATTAAAAAATAAGTGGTTCTAAATACCTACACAATGACGTGATAAATTGACATGAACATGTATGCAACATACACTATTCTTTTGACAATTGAAGTCTCCCAGTTTATATTTCCCCCCCGCCCGGCAGCCGGAAAATATTCTCTGCCTCACAAAGACGGGCAACCGGATCAAGATCATCGACTTCGGGTTCGCACGCCGCTACGATCCGGGCAAGAAGCTGCAGGTGATGTTCGGTACGGCCGAGTTTGCCGCACCGGAGGTGCTCAACTTCGACGAAATCTACTTCTACACCGACATGTGGAGCTTGGGGGTGATCTGCTACGTGCTGTGAGTATGATGGCCTACCGTCGTCCCACCAGGACGATGCGTTTGGACGATGCTTGGTTCGCTTCGCACTGCAACACACTGCAATTTGCATTGCCTGTAACGCTTCCTCTTCCCACAAGGAATCGACGCAAGTCATTACGGCGGCCGCACCTCGAAACATTGCGCGGTTTAATTGAGCTACTAATTAGAGCCGCACGAACAAGCGTGACGTGAAGCGCGCGCGCGCCCGCCCGTTCCAGTGGCCAGCATGCTGAAAATCTGCTTACAACTAACGCTTTTCACCGAGTGCTACCGCGACCGACGCAGGTTTGAGTTTTTTTTGTTTTGCCTCACCGGAAATAACCTTCTGCTCGTGTGTTTGCGTCCTCTTCCTTCCTTCTTCACCGTCATGTGCCGTGAGTGGTTCATTCACAGAAATCGACGAACCGCAGCACACAACCGTCACATCCTTCCTTCTTTGCCAGGGCAGCCGGTGGTTTGTTAACACCCTCTCGATGCAGGGTTTACCATCAGCCGGGTTGGTAGAACAAAACGAAGTTTCTGAGACTCTCCATCGGTTTTGGTTGCATCTTTCTCGGCGGTTTTCGCACTAAAGGGTGTTTTTTACAATAGTCTTATTAGATTTTATGCCGTATGACATTTAGAAATAAATTCTGACACATGAACAGCCTATTGGCATGCTGATGCTCAAGAAAGGTTTTAATACTATTTTGAGCCAATTTTGCTGCGTCGTGTTCTAGAGAGAGGGAGAGAGATGAGGAAAAAAGACAGAGAGACAGTTGTTAACACCTCGGTCGCTATTTCGACTCACCCTTTCCCCGTTGACGGTGTGACCTTCACGTGCGACGGCGGACTGACGGTCTCTTCCATCCCCACCCGCAGCATCCAAGGTGGCGAACTGTTCGAGCGCGTCATTGACGACGACTTCGTGCTGACGGAGAAAGCGTGTGCCGTCTTCATGCGGCAGATCTGCGAGGGCATGGAGTACATTCACAGCCGAAGCATCATCCACCTAGACATGAAGGTGAGAGTCAAAACGGCGCGCTTGGGATGGTTTCCTTCATCCAATCCATCCTCTTTCCCCCCCGCCCGGCAGCCGGAAAATATTCTCTGCCTCACAAAGACGGGCAACCGGATCAAGATCATCGACTTCGGGTTCGCACGCCGCTACGATCCGGGCAAGAAGCTGCAGGTGATGTTCGGTACGGCCGAGTTTGCCGCACCGGAGGTGCTCAACTTCGACAATCACACAGACTAATTTTTTAATCAATTAACTATAAATTTTTAAAAATAAACAGTGTGTAACATGGGCCCATATTTGGAAGAAAAACACACACGATAAGCTACATGACATTTTGTGCACTGTGCACTGTAGCATTGTACAGTAGTGTGATGTAAAACTCAAAATAGGTATTAGTTTAATCCCATCGCAAACAATTCCGATCATAAAAACGTGAATACCACAAAGATGTACATGTGGACTACAGACACAAACCCACTGCCAACTAATCCAAAATAAAACATAGAATAGAAAGTTATTGCCAATATGCTTAACAAACTTACGATCGGAATCCTTTCCGATCTCAAAATCAAATACTAAAATCCACGAGAAACGCTCCGATTTGAAGCCTATGCAATCACAACAACCGATCGTAAAGTCATTCCGCTTTTCAGATGGCAACTTCTTTTTTCTCTTCCTCTCACTCTTCTCTTTCTCTGTTTTTTTTCTGTTGTTGTTCTTTCGTTCCGTTATCCTTCCGTCCCCATTTGCCACGAATTTGCGCCTCGCCTCTCGCCGCATCATCTTCTCTCTGCGCCGCCATCCTCACCACGCCATCCTTCTGCCAATGCCCGAATCAACCCGCATCATATGCACACGCACACCACACCGATCCGACACCACCGCCACCGCCACCGCAGACTGTCCGGACTGTCACCGTTCGTGGGCAGCGACGACCAGGCAACGATGACCAACGTCCTGCAGGGTACGTACTCGTTCGACTACAAATCGTTCGACGCCGTGTCGGAGAGCGCAAAGGACTTCGTCCGCAAGCTGCTGGTGCGGGACGGCGAGCGGCGGCTGACGGCGCGGAAGGCCCTGCGGCATCCGTGGCTGGCGGAGACGACGGCCCAGAGCACCGCCGAGCTATCGGTGACAAAAACAAAGTTGAAACGCTATGTTATCAAGAAGCGCTGGATCAAGGCGGTCAATACGATCATCGCGCTGCGGCGGATGGGTGCGCGGATCGATTACGATCTTGTCTAGGGGGAGGGGTGGTCGTCCACAGTTCCGTCCGTTACCATCCTATTGCAGAGTGCTCGGGAGTTCGGGAGATCGGCGCCGGTGTGCGAGCGGAAACGGAAATCAACGCGTCGGAGGAAGCTACAACAAACCAACTGAAAGGGACCACAGACACACACACCGCCTGGAACGACGTAGCAGGTGGGAAGCATGGAGAAGAGTAACTGCACACACACACACACACTACTCTCGTGAGAACGATATTTCCCATCCCGGTGTTCATGTAGTACTTGACCACGCTCAACACCTCTCGACAAGCCGAAAAACCGGTTCCGGACGTTTCCGTTTCTCGCGGGCTACGGTGATGGTGGTGGGTGCGTTGCATAATTCATGCGCCTCCACCAGCCCTCTGCAAAACCTCAACGCTCTGAGAGACGGAAGAGACGAAGGGAAGGTGCAAAGAATTCTATTTCCTTTCCAATCAGGGAATCGAATAGGTTGTAATTTACTCGTTATATACTAGCAATAAAATTAAGATTACCGGATACCGAACCGTGCGCGGGGTTGTGTTTGTTGCTTTTGAAGTTTGCGGTGAGCTGTGCTGCACCGTGTCTTCCCTCTCTTCTCCGCACCGTTTCACACCACCTGTGCAATTGTTCAAAGTCACGTTTCTACCCTCTGTGAGAAAAGGACCCACTGGTCTAGCGCGTGATATCACCACCACTCCGGAAATAGTGT
>KZ071503.1:159294-170429 GCA_002091845.1 Anopheles cracens | reverse complement strand
AATATACAAGAAAATTGGAAACCATCAAACGGCGCGAAAACCAGTGAATCATAATCCGGCTCCTTTCCGGAGGCGCACACTAAACGCGCCGGTGATGATGACAACAAACGCGACGCGACGTCTTTGCCCTCTCTGCTGTCCACACACTTGTCCGGAAAATCCATAAACTGCCGACACGACCCCTTCCACTGGCGCACGTTCATACGAGCGGAGGCTTGCGCATGGACGACGACTCCCACCAGTACCTGTTTGCGCTGGAAATGGAACGATCCAATGTTGCTGCTGTTGCCGCTGCTGTTGGAGTTGTTGTAGCAGTACGTCCAGCGTGGCGCTACAGTGGTCTAGCGACATAATAGTTCGCGCGCGTTCAGTGCTCTACCTCTACTGCATCCTAACCGGATCGATGCTGACACGCAACTGAACGATCACCGGGCGCCGGATGAGAGATTCGTACCCGCGCTCGCAACGGCACGCGATCAAGAACGACTCGTTTCACGAGCAAAAGGGGCATTTTGAAACATACCCCCCCAGAGTGAGAGAGCGTCAACTGAGTGAGGGGATGAGAGATAGAGAGAGGGAGGCCCATTTGGAGGCGATAGTGATAAGCCTGCTAATGGGAAGTTTGGGAAGGAGTCGGAAGGTAAGTCAACTAAATAGGAAGCAGATACCGGACGCATTCGGTTCGTGTGACCTGATATCGCACTGATAGCAACACCGTCTTCTGCTGCGTCCTTCTCACTCACAACCCGAGTCTTCTCACTTCCTCTCGTGAACTCCACGCCTCTCCTACCCCACCACCCATCTCCCGGGGAGGCGCGTTTGGATTCCGATTCATTCATTCATCGCAATCGCATCGATACCGACGGGAACAAGTATTTCAGTCAATAAATTCGCGATAAGCAAACTTGTCCCTCCTCTTGGTACGGGCCCCCTCTCCCAGCACTCCTCTTCGCGTTGGCCAATCTCGAAAGGGCTCAACCGTGTCACGACGTCATCAACCGGCCAGCTGTTTGTGCAAAGTCTGGAAGAACCTTGGAAGAACCTGGAAGTGCCGCATTCGACGTCATCGATTCGTTGCTTGCGTGTAGTTCTTTATCGTGTAGTTCTTTATCGTGTAGTAGGCCCAGTTTTGACGTAACCGGGATTCCACAAACAGTGCGGTGGAGATCAAAATAG
This sequence comes from Anopheles cracens, assembly GCA_002091845.1. NCBI lineage: Eukaryota > Metazoa > Arthropoda > Insecta > Diptera > Culicidae > Anopheles > Anopheles cracens. The sequence continues at coordinate 169,253 of KZ071503.1, read as the reverse complement.
CCTTCCTGAGGCCCGGAGCACCCTTCTAGAGGACGTTCTATATTTAGACGGCTGGGGAACCAAACCCAAAGCCACCTGGAGCCCGAGTCCGATCCGGTACTTTTACGATTTGTCGAGAATGACTCACGCTACGCATCTGGGACACTCAAAGCATATTTTTGGACGCGGATATCATACGGTGATCTACGCAAACGGCACCGAATTCTTCGGAGCATGTTCTGGAGCAGCGAAAAATCTGGCGTTCATTAAACATCGCACCGAATCCCCGGTCGAACTGCCCAGTGGGGTTTGACGTCAAGGGTGTCACGGAACGATGTTGATGAGAAATGAATCTAATAAAAGGTTACAAAGACGTCGCTTTGACGAAATTGCTCGAAGGTAACGTCATTCGCAGTTATCCTTAATATATATTCAAAATCGAATGCTGAAAGGTTCCCTCTATGCTGGTAGGGATTTGCCTTCTTGCCTTTCTTTAAAACAATAAGCTAGACAGAGCTCGTGTAGCGCATTACCATGGAATGTCGCTGTCCAAATGCATTACCGGAGGACGAACCAACTAACTTCAGCACAATCAATATCAAAGTCAACTCTCACGAGAGAGTGTTAGCGACTTGATGCAATACATTGCAGGCTCACGTATGAAATCGCAGTAGTCTTGTGTGAGATCGTCTTGTGCTTCTTCATTTGCTGGACGATCGATCGCGCCATTGTGACTTTCCTTGAACTTTTTCATAATCGGCACGAGCGGACAATCGAGATTTGAACCTACGACCCACGCAGTGTGATAAAGCATGCGTTTACGCACCTGACTCTACGAATACACTCTTGTACGAACATTTCCTACGCCCGTTGTTTTGTTGATTACCGGTTTGGTCCCCAAGGTTACTATGTTTTACAATCGATCGCTTCTCGAACGGAATGACGCAGATTAGGAGCATCCTCCGGGAGCGGCGTCATTCGGCGCTAGTTGCTTTCTTTTAAAAACCTGTCCCACGTGACGCAAATTTTAACTAAAAGTGGGATATGCGGCCGCAACGATAAATTATACGAGCTTCGACTTATGCAAAATACGCGGGTTGTTCTGTAGGAGCAAAACAAATACCGTTTATAGAAGCTTCATAAAAGAGACAATGTGAAGCCGAACAGAAACATTTCAAAATAAATTTCAAAATAACATATAAATCCTATAGAGTGGGCACGTTTTTAGTACACGTTTTAGAACAAGTTGTTGATCTATATATGTATATGTCATACTTAGAGGTCAAATTTTCAACAAAAAATACTGAAAATTTTAAATTGAAATTAAAATGTTTAAACTTTTAAAAATATAAAACCTATATAAAGTACTATCAATCTATAAACTATTAGACTAAGCCGTTTAATGTGCTTTCATCATCCGTCACCGTTTGGATGATCGTACTCATATGTAGATCCGATTATCATTAAACCCTACCATGACACGCTGCATCTTAGTATTTCCATCAGGTCGAGATATTCTTCGTGATCTTCATGACTAATTTCGATGCCGAGTTTTGGGGCGATGTCACTAAGATAGAGATTTTTTTTTTATAAAGAGATGTCACTCAATAGATGTAAACTGCATCAAACGCACACATAGAAAAGAACACACTATAGCAAACATTCAAGTAATACTATGAAGCCATGAAGTAAATCTAAAGGCATTGTTTAGTTATTAACGTAGCATCAATTAATTCAATTGAAATTTATGTTTCATAGCATTCCTCCACTCCAACTCATAACTGGTTTGGCGGGACAAAACAAAAGCGACTAAACTTTCCACCATTACAGCATTTTAGAAGGGAACCAGATAATAAGAAGCCGACAATTCTTTCGATCGTTTCCGATCGTCTCTCACCCTCGAACGCGATACGGTGTGACTCAACTTTAGCGTATTTTCCCGGCTCCACGTCGTGATTAGCACGTGCTTGTGCATTCATTAACCACTGGAAGACAAAAACCAACGCACAAGGTGCATAAGCATGCGATTAGATCGCGCACGCCGATTGGGATGCAAATTGATACGAATTCGTAGAACTCATCTGTTTGTATTGTATCTTTTGGCTACACGTTACCTTATGGCAGGGGGGAACAATTTTCCCCAACACACATTCGGAGAAACTTTTTCCAAGTCACGAAGTTTATAAATGTGCTAATAAACGTCATTTATCTTTCGCGCCCAAAACTCGAACCGACACTAAAAAACGCCAAAAGCCAACGCGTAAACAATTTCGCAGAACAGCGAACACAACCACCACGAGCAGCTTCCAAGACTCAACAGCACACACGCGGCGGCCTCATCTTCATCGCCTGCCCGTATCAAAAACCAGTACCGGGAGATACCAGGCACGTCAGATCAATATGTGCGCTTTGGGCTAGGCTAGGAGATTTTGGGGCAGGTGAGGAGCAAATCAACAACAACAAGTGCGGCCTAACTCGTAAACGATGACGACAGTCCACTTCTAGCTCCGCGATCCTCCGAGGCCGCTGTCACCCTCCCTAAATCTGTCCCATTGTGCAAATTGTGAACTTAAGCAATCCGAACGGAGCAATCGTGTGTGTAAAAGCTTGCTTAACAGGATTGCCATCGTCGGTACCACACACTATGGGTACCAGAGTTTTTTTATTGGGCATTTTGAGGCGGACTCGGCCTGGTCGAAAATCCGTTGAAAACGGAACAGAACCACAACATTGTAAGCTGACTTTTTGGCCTTTGAACGCAACGACACGTATCCCTCCAGAGGCAGTTGAAACCGCTCAGCTTTGAAGACAACGTGTTTAATTTATGTATTACGCATTTAGAATCACAAATTCCCCAAAACTCGTTGCCTATTATGTGGAAAATCCGTCGTTCCAGTTTGATAGTAAAAGGGTGTTTATGGAATTCGAGTGCAAAACAGCGCTTTTTCGATTGTTTTTAAATTGAACGGACTTTCAGCGCTGTTTTCGTAGGGTTTTTTGGCTCAACTCCGGTGGCCTACAATGTAACGTGACCCATGGACACCGGACATTACTTGCAGATTGAGTATTTTCCACTCGTCCCGATAAGTTTCTCACATCGCTTCCCGTGCATGTCGTTGGCCACATTTCCTAACCGATTGTTTATAATGAGTACTTTCCGCAATAATTTGGTAAACTCTTGAATTTTGTTATTATTCAAGTACGATGCGCACGATTAACGTTGTGACCTCGGAAGGTTATCAAATTTCACGTGTTGGCCTTTGGTCGTTGCTGATCTGTTTTATACACTAGACGTAAGAACATTCCTACCGCTTTAACACTTACGGTCCAATGGATCGAATACTCCTCCTCGTGTAAATCGAGGCGTCAATTGACACCTAGAAGGCGATTTATGCCATTTGTTAACCGATTGGGCTAAAATTTTCACCAGTTGTGCGCCAACTATTCTAGTTTTACAATCCGTTCAGTTTGTGACCCTTCCTCTTGCCGTTTCTTCTCTCGGTTCTCTCCAAGTAAAACACCGCCGACGTCAAATTTTTAAATACCTTTAAAACTATACGTAAATATTTTCGGACCCGTAATTTCATGTACCGGGATATATGTAGAGGCAGTGGTCCAGGACCTACCAAAAATCAACATTTTCCGAAAATAAAAAATTACCAATATAAGACTTTGGGTGAAACCCTTTTGTCGATATCTCTCACCGTTTTCGAGTTAGCGAAGCTCAAAATTGCAAAAGTGTCAATAGACACCTGATTTGTCCGTTAGTGTTAAATTTGAATCGTTCAAGATGGAGGCAGATGAAGGCATGGAGTTAAAGATGAAAGCAGAAGAGCATGTACCAGACAAATGATGACATTGATTTTAAATATGGGAAACGAATCAATTCTTTCGATGAATCTGCTAGCAACAACCGTATCGATTACGCTCTGGGCCTATCATCCATCGAACGAGATGCTTTTAAGTGTGTCCGATTGAACGGCCCGACGTAGGTAAGCACGGGTGGGTGCCACGATCGCAAAGGTTGTGAACCCACCTATCTACCACGTGTTGGTAATTCACGATGGAGATGATGGAGGGTACTTACGGTGAGCCAGACTTACGAGTTAAAGAATTAAAAGATCAGACGCAGATATCGTGTGCAGATACATGACTCATGGCTCAAACTCAACATTATAGGCAAGACGTTTGATAACATATACACATACGCAATATATCTAGAAATAAATGAAAAAATAATGTACTATATGTTAGCAAATGAAAACAAATACACATAAACCATTTTGTACGAGGTGCAGTTGAACGGATGAACCTTATTGTGGTCCATCTGACAATATTTAGAAGATGTAGTACATAAGTTAAATAAATGGTCCAAAAGCCAGCGAAGAATGGAAGAAAGTACAGCGTAAAAAATAAGATGAGGAAGCCAAATGTGACTTCGATGCAGCATTAGTAAACGAAAAGATATCGAACAAATACATGCAAAATTTCATGCTATAACTATAGCTCAATAATTATAATAAAAATAAGAAAGTTGTGTTTAGAAAAAAAATGAAAGAAATAATAATAATAACAATAAATAAATAAATAAATAAATAAATAAACAAATAAATAAATAAATAACAACCCATTTAAGACCTCGTGTTAACTGAATGCATCCCGTCGAATCAGACGCTTCTAAATTAATTATAACGATCGCCATAATTTTGGTCAATTGCGTCGAATTACAGAAGCCCGCTGTGCGCAGTCCTCCTTTGTCGATCATTGCGCACATTGGCCTGGCGCACACGACCACGGAGGCTGGTAGCGTGCCGATTTGTGGGTCGGGAGGCAGAGGGGACCCCCGAACGAGCCGCGGAGAGCTTTTTGGGAATTCCCCAGCCGGACCAAAACATGATCCCTCCCTCGTGCGAGACGCCCCGGCGATCGAACGGAGTGGCACTTGGGTTCCATCCAGCCAGCCCGTCCACTGTAGTAGTGGTGGGACTTTCCCAGCGTACCGGTTTATTCCTCACTCGATCTCGCTCGCTCCCGCGCGCGCGCGCGCGATCGCGCCCACCCCGCGCATACATAATGACGCGCGCGAAGGGGTGTGAATTTCGTATGCAGCGGGCGAATGTGAGCGATAATAAAAAGAACGGTTTAGCGAACGGCACGTCGCACACGTCATTCGTCGTCGTTCGTTGATTCATCAACTGTGTGGCCCAACGCGACGATTCCAGCGAGCGATCGCAGAAGAAGAAGACACGATATTCCAGCGGAAGGTCGGTCGTTGTGCGCGTTCTTTGTTTCATATATCCCCTATCTGGCGCCCGCACGCACACAGCGACTATTAACCGCGCAAAGCCTACTACGCTGAACCGGCGGCGTGTATCAACACAACAACTTACCGTACAGCTCATGCCGATAGCTGTCCAAATTCAGTAGGGTCGACATTTTCGGGCACACTTGGGATTTGTTTAACACCACCCCCTTCCCACGGGGAGAAGGCAGGAGACACGCGTGCAACCGAGGGGGGTTGGCAAAAAACAAATAAACAAACGAATTCGCGCACTATGTTTTTCCACTAACACACTGGAAGCGTTTCACTGTGCTTTTTCCTGTTGTACACGGCACCGGGTCACGAAACACGACGACAAAGCACCTTATCAGCACTAAAAGCCTGAAGAATTAGAAGAAGAAGAAAACACAACACACAACACTTTAGATGAATTACACTTTCCGGAATGTATTCTTCTTCCTTATTTAGATTAATTTCACTCTCACTAAACCGAGCACACAGCAACAGGTTGCGCGCGGTTTAGGGATTCCGGTTCAAGGTCACATCGCGCGAAGCGAACAAAAACACTACACCAAAACATCTGTGCTTCCGTGCGCCCTCGGTTCGGTTTGCCCACTCTTTCAGAAGGTTGGGAACTATGTTTCTATTCACTTTTCTTCGCTCACACACACCCAAGGACTGCACCGACACCGGACGAAACTGTCACACACTCTTGCTCTATCTCTGGGTGGGGTGGGGCGGGAGTGCAACTGCGATTCCTGGAAGCGGAATCCTTATCAATTGGGTGTCGTAGAAGGGCACCACCCCGGCTCGCGATATGTATCGCCGGAAAACACACAAATCAAACACGGGCGACGGACACAGAAATGGTTCGCCCGGCGGCCTCAACCAACCAGTCCGACCTGTGTTTGCGAACAACAACAACAACAACACCACCACTTGACACAACGAGCTGAGAATTGCGTTTTTTCTTTTCACTTTTTTTTTCTTGCTGTAAATCGCCGTCGTCGCCGCCGTGTGCAACCAACCTGCTCCGCGAGGCTCACATTAGTAAACTGTTGTGAGAAGTCGCACTGAATCGCAGTTGGCGTCGTCGTCATGCTCACGGGTTAGCGAGACTGCGAGTGTGTGTGAAGCGAGAGATAAACTACCACCACTACCCTGGCGATGGCCGGCCGGGGTGGCCAGCATCCGGTACGCAATCCGGAGGAGAACGGGCCTCACAAACAATCACCCGAACCACAACAGACACAAACAAAGAAAACAATCTAACCGGAAGCACCGAACGGACGGTTTTCTAATATTCCAGCAGCGGCACGTTACGACGCGTTACCAACGCAACAAACGCAACGGAACGAACTGAACCCCTGCTGCATACGGAACGTGTCGCCGGGATGTGAGAGAGAACGACTGACTGGGTAAGATCGCCACCCACTCACCCTCCCATCCGTTGTCCACTGGAACTTCTGTTTTTTCTGTGTGATTCCCCGTACCCAGGGGGGGCGAAGCGCATATTCATGCCGTTCGCGCTGCATGATTTGTTATTTTACGAACGTGGCTCGCTCGCTCTACCGGCAAAGCGAGCGAGAGAGAGAGATTGATGGAGCGAAGCAACAGGTGAATCGAACACGGTCGCTCCTGCTCAACTACTGAACGATATTCTAATCAGCAAAGCCGCACGCACAGACAGCAGCACACTGATGTCGTTTGATGCGTCATGCATTTTTATTGTTTCAATCGCCACTCTCCGGCATGCGCATACGCTCGCGCACTAACACACTAACGCGAAACGAAACAGCCCCAACTGAATCTTATCATGTTCGTTGCAACTTTCGTTCCTAATACTAGATCAACAATGGCAAGCAGTGTCTCTAGAGCCAACTAAACGACGAAACGCAGACAGAGTTGCGTCGCTTTAGGGGTAGCCTAACAGCACTGGTGACCTCGGCACCGGAGGGAACTGATAATTCCCGCAAGCTGTACGGCATCCCGTCGTCCATCATGTCGATGTGCAACTCCGATATCAACTTTTGCAAACGCCTCCTTCGGGCAGTGACATTATTTGGTCTTGACGGCCCAACCGTTCCTTCCTGTGCCTGTACCGCTGGCTGTTTGATACTTTTCGATTTGTTCCTCTTCGTCTTCGACCGTTCCCTGTTGTGCGGTTTGTTTTCCGAACGATTGCGTTTGCGAGAAGTCTGCGATGGTTTTTGGTTCCCGGCGGCGGGTTGACTTTGGTATGGTTCACTAGTGACGACCGGTGGTGTGATCGTTTCCCATGGTATGGCAATGACTTCCTCCTTGAAGATCGAGCTGAGGTACAGTTGATCTTCGACCGGATTGATGATATCTTTTTGCACGCACACCATCGCCGGCATCTTGTCCCCTGTGGTCGTGTCACAGAGGGCAGCAACTTCCTCCGGGAGGGCGGATGATGGAGCACGGAGCATTGAATTACGCCTTTTGGAACCATCGCTACCCGTGCTTTCTAGATCTGGTTCCTGCTTCACCGGTAGCGTGATGGCGTTGCCAATGGGATCTGTTTGTGCCGCGTCCTTGTCGTAGGTAACGGCACCACGAGGTTCCAGGGGCTGCCGCAGTTTCCTGTCCGATTCGATCGCTAAACGCTTGAAGCGATAGGCCAGATTGAGTTGAATGATGCACAACTCACAGATCCAAAATGGTAGCCCGTCGTGTTCGTCCACCTGGAAGGCATCGGCAACAGCCGTACAGTTTCGTTTGATTGGCAATGGCGTCGAACACTTACCTGCAGCAGCGTGACGTATTGTAGCTTGTCCCGGATGTGGTTGATGGACGCCACGGTGCACGTCTCGTCATTGACCACCATATTGGAGAAAATGTTTCGTGCACCTTCGGCTAGACACACACGGCACGGTTGTTCTGTGTTGTGCATTGTGATTGATTGAATGTTCCGCGTCCTGCCGCTCGATCGTAGTATTACAAAGAAATGTTTGCTTTGTTCAAACCTGATCGAATTAAACGCAACAAAACTAGTGCTGCCTTCCTACGAAACACATAGTGCAAATCGAAACAAAATCGTTCGTCTGATCAGAAAGCTGCTTGTAAACAATGCATTTTGACGTTAGCGTATAGGTATGTGTAGATATGCGTAGAAACCATCTGTTTGTCATTCCACGCGTTACCTATACACAAACAAGTGGCTGTAACCGTAATTTTGATTAAAAACACCAAATTGCGAAAGCAAATTGTTATAAAATGTTTGCAAATTTGCATTTATTAGAATACATTAACAATACATTCCAGCTTTACCGAACAAACATATCATCAATGGCAGTATCTCAGTATAGGTCGGGTTGATCAGAAAGATATCAAGTTTAATAGAAATATACTACAAAAATTGCTAATTGTTATTATTTTTTGGAAGAATTAGTTTGAAAAATATTGAAAAGGTGAATTTCTTCATGTATCTCATAATATTTTCCAATTTTTTCAGTCGTTACCGGTTATAACAGTTATTTTCAAGTTTACTTGATAAAAAATGGCCAACAAAGTTTTCTGGAAAATCCTGCATAACGCATAACGCTCCTTTTCCAAATTGCCAAAAAGATGCACAGTGGTAATACCAAGGGTAGTTTATTTTTCATATTTTTTAAATATTTAACTACAAAAAGGTAATTTCGTTCGATAACGAGTGTCATGAAGAATGCGATGTATCTTTATCGTTTTATTCGCCACTACCCTGTTAATCATATTTGTCATGCTAAGTTTCATTAAAGGTTTTAATTAGCAACGTGAATGTCGATGTAGGCCCACATATCAGAAGGGGCAGTTGTAGTAGCCTTTGTAGTGTACACAAACATAGGTAGCGACAGTTGAACCAGGCTTGAATCGCCAACACGTTTTGATGTTGGTGAGTATTGGTCAAGTGGCTGCGTTTTAGACGCAGTACTATCAATTTGTGTTTTTCGCCCTCAGAACCACTCGCAGCGAAGCAACATCACCGAAAGCGTTCTGGGCGAGAGAAGTAGAGTTGCCGCCAATTTTGCCGATGATTCTGGTGTATCTAGCCTGCACACACCGACTTCCAGCTTTGGCTCTAGACGAGCCTCCCCAAAGATGCATCAGTATCAAATCAGAAGACATCTTCATTCCGGTGCTGACAATGCGCCACCTTATCGTCGCGATCATACGATACCATCAAACATACAACGGAATTAATCTCTTGGCCGATGTGGGGGAAGAAGTTATGTTTCCGAACTGCTTTCCGGAAGTACAGAGAAACATAACCCTCACTGTTTTGCGTTTGTCTGTTTTATGCTAAATTCTGCTATCAACACCCGCGAGGGCATTTGTTTTATTTTGCAAATCCTTTCCGGTTCGTGTAGATTTTGTACTGATAGTTTATTAAATTAGCTTATAAGAAGTATGAATCTAAATCTCTATGTACTGTATTAACTAGATGTAATAGTAATATTATTTCACATACATTATGATGTAGGCAAATGACATGCAATTCTAGACGTAGACAATTCGTAGGTTAGGTATTTTTTTCTTTTTTCATTTTGAGTTTACACACCCGATATTCGTGGTGGCATACCGTATTTCGGAATAGTGATCATGTTGACAAAGAAACGCATCTGATATGTTTGGGGTTGTTTTACATCTTTCATTATCTTCTTTAATCACATCGTGCTTCTTCTTCGTTTACAGCAGTCCA